>JACMIJ010000661.1:0-16811 GCA_014805365.1 Koerneria luziae
TGCTGTCTGGTCAATAGGACAAGGCAGACGAGACCTTCCAACCATCCCCCAGATACCTTTCAATTCCCTAATGCATTTTCGCGTTGCAGCTTTTTATGACATTTCTGACAATGCATAGGATTTGTGAGACAATTCTAGCTAAATTGTTTTCTTTCTCTACAAATACAGTGCGTCTTATCCAAATGCTTGTCAGTTGCCATTAAATGTTACTTTGTACATTCCTTTACAAATTTGTTTTAAACGTTTATTTAAAAAAATGTTTTTTGTTCATCAAACACATGACTGTCTGCACAGATAACCGCCAATAGCGCTTGAGTGTATAAAACACTCCAATTTTGAGGCATTTTCTCTGAGTGTTTGTGGGCATCGTCGTCACTATGTGTAGTATCGTTGCGTTCTTCCAGCTTGTAATGATTCTTCTGGCTGTCCGGTGATGATAATTGCGATGAAGTGACACGTTGTCCGAAGAGGCGAAGACAGTTGTTGTTCTTCTTGCAAGTGGTCGACGTGCGAGTGGTGAACGGTGTCCTTGAAGGGCGAACACAACCACCACCGCCAACATGCTCGAAATCTTCAAAACACGCAAAGATGTAATGAAAGCTGAGGGCTGAACGGATCATAGCAAAAGATTTTAAATTCTTCAACTATAACAGACTTTTTTTGGATACCGGTATTCAGTTCTTTTCAGCAAAGTAAATAAACAATTGTTGTTGTTTCTTACTGTAAACGAGAAGGCTGTTATCGACGTTAGGTTTATGATTATGGTTCAGAAAACAGGATGAAACACAATATCGTCTTCATTCAACCAGTTATCTAAGAACCACTTAAGCTTATTGAAATCATTATTCTATGCACAGTTCATCATTCATTTCAGGGCAGCAATGGCGAGGTCGCCTCGACGGCGAAGGAGACGTGGCTGGCGAAGAAGAAGCACTTCCGCGATACGGACGAGTGGAAGAAGAAGAAGGCGCGCATTATGAGCAAGCTGCGCGCACTCTCCAAGATCAACCTCGCGCTCGTCCTCAGCCGCATGCCGGTACGTGCACGTTTCGCTTTATGTTAATATTTTACTTGGAATGAAATCGTTCAAAAGACAAAAAAAATGAAAAGTGCTTACAAATAGTAGAAGAGAGCTCTTGTTTGACTCACATTTCGATTCACTTATTCCAAAATCCATCAATTTCATTTATGCCATTCTTCGGCGGGGCGATGATATACATCCAAGCAAAGCGCTTGCAGTGACAATAGTTAAAAACCATTTCGTATGGTGCCAAAGAACAACAGTTAACATAAGAAACAATGTACTGAGGAAACGAAAGTAAGAAATCAAAAAGTTACTGCGAGTTGCAAACAAAACAATACTCTTCGAGTTATTTCTTTCTGAACAATAACGATGTCAATAAACAAGCTGCATCTAACTGAATTGCAAGAATAGATGCAGTCTCTTGCAAATCAGAAATTAGAGCAAACCTATCGTCAAACTCATTGGAAAATCAGAATGTGCTGCTCCACCATGCCTTTTGGTGGTGCATGATATTCAATTCATGCGGACAAAACGGTCACGCTATTCATTGCCCTCTGTTTTGAATTTCACGGCTAAGCGGATTTCATTGGCATTCTCATGCGCTTTTATGCGTTTTTATTATTATGAATGTACGATTTTGTTGGCTTTTGTGTGTTTTTGAGTAGATTACTGCAGTCGCTTTTGAGCTTTGCACTTTTCAATCAAGCTATACCAATACCAGGAAAGTGGAACATTATGGTACATAAAGTGGGGAATGACATTGTGGTACTGTTCTGTGATAGTACGCGTGGTATCGTGATACTGCTGTATGGCAGTACGACCTAGGAGTGAAATGAAGAGTTCATCACGTATAGAAAAGCGATCAGTAGCATTGCATGTTTATTTGTTAACAACATTGTTATAATTTACTATTACATCCTTGTCGAAGATCGAGCATGGGTCAATTTTCTTCTCGTTCTTAATCGATAGCATTGTCATTTGGGAGGAATCCCTGTTTCTGCTATCTGGAAAGCGGAAACTGTTACTAATAACCTTTTTTCAAATGTAAGTGTTTCTTCTGAATGCTTGCCAACTCCGCCTGTAGTGTGCACACACATTACTGCCTGGCAGTTTATTACTATTGGAATACTTGACTCCGTTCCATACAAATATCCGACTGTTGCTATTATTGCTGCAAAACGAATTGTCACGTTTTTTCGTTGTTTGACCAAATGACGAACTGTGCTACCCTTTCTAGGTTATCTAAAAATATGCGTTTGGTATTATTCTGTTCCGCTTGACGAGTAAGAAAATTGGAATACTGAATTAGGTTTGTAGAATGCTTGTAAGCATATTAAAATTCATGATTTATACGACGCGCGCTCTCAATTGCTACGCGCGCTGGACAATTCGTTTTGCTTCAGTAATACATAATCAATTTTGTATGTGTATTCAAACTTTACATTGCTCACAGCAGGTTCAGAAGATTGTGAAACGGCATAGAATTGCTAAAAATTTGAATCATTTATCAATTTTGGGTAATTGGAAAGAAACCTAACAATAAGATTCCATTATAAATCGTCAGTCGGATATTTGTACAGAACGGAGTCAGGTAAGCTAATAGTACATAAGTTTTTGAACTTGAGTACTTCCTCCGTCACCTAAGGGTCATTTTTGCATGTTCAACTCTTAATATTATTAAGAACAACTGTTTCAAAAACAATACAGAGGAAGAATTAATAAGGAAAAGTTAACTTCCACTACGAGTAATTCCTAGCGGGAAGGAAGCTCATGGTCTCTTACTGTGATGGTTTGGGTGTGAAAATTGCCTACTGTGAATCTACTTGAGCCCGGTAAGACATTGTAAAAAGTTGATTACCTTTTCGACGTTTGAAGTGCTTCCTTAAAATTAGGCCAGTGGTTGATAGGCTGCCATCCGTATTCTGAACAGATACTCCGGGTTGAGATAAGGGAAACGCTACTGTTGAAGACTTAAAAATAGCAGAAACTAAGCATCCTTATAGATTAGTAAATAACTCCTTAGTACTTTGTCGAAACCAATGTATGTAGCTGATTAGTCTTAGCTAAAAGTTCAATTCTGACTAGTATGCTACATTGTCCGTGCACTGAACTATTTTTATATGTTACTAAACAACAAAGTAAAAGAATAACTTACACTTCACGTATATTTCGATTCGAATCGAGTAATCACTGTTGTACGCAGTAAACACAAAACTTCTCATGTACGGAGAAGAACGAAGTGTCTGCCAGTCTTCGGGAGATGGCACGGGAAATAACACGAATCCATTAGACATTTATCAAGATCGATGTGTTATCAGAAAACATACATCCGCTTCTTGGAAAACATCGCTGATCTGATATGCTATTATTGTCATCAATCAATGTGTATTTGTCAATATGGCATAAGAACAATGCGAATATACCGTACATGCATATAATATCCACACTGTGACCAGTCACAATAATTTCAACATCCTGGGAAATTCTTCTATATAAATTTGGACCTACTGGTGTGCATTAAGTACGTTAGACGTTAGTCACAAGCCAAGAATATGTCTGCGTACATGAATTCTTCATTCCAACATAACATGACATAATTGTCAATTGATCATTGCTTATACATTCTTTCTTCCTGGTAACAATTCAATGTTATGTCATGTATCTTTCTACAAGACAGCATGTTGTTAGTTTGGAGGTTCCAATAACATTGTGGTCCTATCGCATGGTACTACGAATGGCATTGGGTTCTATTGTATGGTACAACGGATGGTGCTGTGGCGCTATTGTATGGTAAACATGGCTAATAGTTATGATAAAAGTCGAAAGTCGGGTGCAAAACGGCCATTTTGCGGGTGCAGTCGGACGCATGCCCGGGCCCGTTTCCGGTTGTCATTGCGTGTGTGTGTGAGAGAGGGCGCGATCATCATCTTCGAACATACTCCGGGCCGGCTGGCTGAGATGGATTGTCCTGTCAGTGATGATGACAGAAAGTCGACGGGGTTGCGAGCCAACAATAACTACACGCCTTGTGTTTTGTCTTCTGTTTAATGTTCTCTATGCTGGAGTACCAGTATTAATGAATCTTATTGTTAGGTTTTTCGCACCTTCAGCTTGCTGGCATGCACTAAAGCGAACTGTTCAGTTTGGCAGAGTTATGGTATAACCTGCACAGGGCTGACGGTTTTACGAGAGAACTTAATGATTCCCTCAATTGGGGTCTGTGATAGTGCAAAATGTTTGTGATTAGTTAACTTTTTGTCTTTCTAAACTGATATCTTCATTCGGCGTTATGTATGACCAATATCGCTGCTTTTTTAAACAAATCTGGAGCTTCTCGGGAACTTTGCCTTTTTGTGTGTTTGCAAGTGATTATTACTGTCCACATCGTAGCTTTTGCTTCTGGGCACGACAGCGACATTTGTTGCCCCGTCACTTACGCACACCTAAGTTTGAACGCATGGTGCATTTCAGTCACATGACCGTTTTGACAACCATTACATTTCTTATACGTATTCCTCTTCGAAGCAACATAGATGTAGTTCCTGTTCTACTCTACTACAACTGCACTACTCGCAGCAGCGCGATACACCAACAAAGCATTGCAGCTTCAACTTGGCCTTTTTTCTCGCCTCAACTTTGTCTTAGTAATGGGTCATAAGTCGAACGCCGTCACAGCAGTAAATTATGAGAGCAGCAGTCCGCGGGGGAGATAGATAACATACATAACATGCGCAGAACGCCCAACGAATGAGAGGAGTGGTGATATTGTCGGGTTGTTTCTATAGCAGCAACAATGTCGGTGCATCTAAGGAAGAAGAAGGTCGGCTTCCTTCAAATGCGTCGTCGCACACAGGTAAATGCGTTCGAATGCAGCTTTTCGAGGTGCGAATTTCAGACACATCGAGTGATGTGTGCTAGTAGTAATTGCCGAAAGCTAAGGAGCTGCAAAACCATTGTTCTGTAATATGGACACGGCGGATGTAAGATTTTCGCAACTTCTGTAAGGGATGACACAAAGATGTAAGGGTAAGGTGGTTTCGCTTACCAGGATTCACAGTTTACTTGAGAGACAACAATATGCTTTATTGAAACTGAAGCTCAAGCACAAGGCCTGATAAAGCATTGGAGGCCCATCTTTTTACAAAGATCAGCTTTGAGTAGGAGAGGACTAGATGCATCTTGGTGGATGCCTTACAGCGGTAATGAGTGGAGGAGCGAGAGAGGAACTTTTATTGGTTCTCGTCAAGATGAGCGTCGGCCATAAGCGATTTGTAGTCCGCTGAACATGAGGATGTGCACAAGTGTCATCCATTCTTTCCTGAATTACGTTTCCCATTGTCGGTGTCTCTATGAACTTTGGATTGGTTCAATTTAAATACTGTGGATCGGCATAGTTAGTTGCGAGTTGTCGTAACATTCAAACTGCCCGATATCAATCCTCCTCTTAGGGCCTGGGGTTGATATGTACGCTTTGTTGAGATAATTGCGTAAGAACGATGTTAAATGCTCGATGGTTTCTAAATAGCTGCAGGCAAATGCACTCTCAATTGGTTTCTCAAATAAGTCCGTTAAGGCCAGTAGACTTTGTGAGATAAATGGTAATCTTTGAAGGAAGCAGAAATGTGGATTTGTATGGAACAAATTGTGCGAGTGAGAGGAATTACCTCCTAACTGCTGATGTCATTCGCTTATTATTGTAGTATGAGGTAAATGAGCAAAGAAATGATGATTACCGCTAGCAGGAGCGTATCCATGATTAGCCTCGTTGCAACAACTAACAATAGGAACGGCAACACTGAAGAAACGCATTTACAATTAGCAAAGCATGTTCCACCAAGCCATACTATTGTTATCTGCATCTTCTTTGCCTCGCTAGGACCTTGTCAAAAAACAAGCCGACAGCCACCGGGCTTTTCTACCGGGCATCTGTTGAGCAGATAGTAAATGCTGGTATTAAGGTTACCACCAGCTTTTACACATCTCAGCAATTGTTGGCTGCTAAGCTTTATCCATTCCTTACACCAACATCAGCATCGAGCTCGTTGTGCATACACAAATTTCTAATTCTACGCCCCACTTAGGTCTTAGTTGTTTTTTTTTTGTATATTTCAAACGTGTTTTTCTTGAGTCTTCCTTTCCAATTTGGCCGTTCGGGCCGGTATTTGAACTGTGCCAGCCAGCAGTTCGTGGGAGCAGCAAAATCCATCCGTCGATTGGCACTGTTTGGCCCGTTCCGACTGTCTCCCACTCTCGCCAGCTCTCGGCTGCTCCAAGGATTCCTTCGCTCTCTCTCTCTTCTCATCCCTACTTTTTGTTTCAGCTAACTAACTTTCGCTCTTGCTCCTCTTATTGATTCGTGAAACCGTTCTCTGTTGACGAAGTATGCGTGCTCAAGGCATGGTTTTTACTGTGTTACTTTACACTTTTGCTTTTCTATACATATGCTTTGAGCTGTAGGCAATGAAGCGGGGTAATGCATAAGAGGAGGTTTATCGGAATCGTATTTGTGCATACATCCATGTGCATCTAAAAATATCGTACAATTTACAAATGATATGATTGTGACATCAAGTCCATATGTAACGGCCAGTCCAAGTACAAAAAAGCTAACAATGCTCTGTTTGAGGGGGAAAAGTTAGGTTTCAGCTGGGAATTAAGGAATTCAGTATGCTTTAAGGACTAAGAACTTAGTTTCGCTGTTAAAGCGTGACGAGGACGCTGCCCTAGGTGGACAACAGTAGGAGCGGAGTTTCTTGAGTCAATCATAAAACATCAATGAGTGTTGTGCACGGCAGTTTGAGTGGGAGAACAGCGCTTTGACAGCAGGCGTGTTTTTTGACGAGTACATTGTCTCTGCGTTCCTTCTTTACCTCATTTCTGCTCTTCTCTGTGTCGGATTTTGTTTCACTTAGGGCATACTTATCCTTAGTCTCTCATCTTCCTCTTTTCTCCACCATCTCATTGAATGGGTTCACCAGCACTTTTTTGATGGTCCAACATGATTGTATTGCATCTTAGAAGAACTGTTGTTTGGCAGTGAGAGTATTTGTTTTTCTTTAAAGAAGGAACAATGACAGTTTTTGATTACTGTGCTTCAAGGTAAAATGCACTAATCCTGTAACGTGTATGGTCGTTTCCACAGTAGGTTTTCTTTGTGATTTGAATCACAATTGTAAGCTTTATGATGGTAATATAGGTGACGGTACAAAATACGGCGTATTTGTCGGGAAATAACACAAAACTGATGTCAGTTTTTTTGTGCGTCTTAGACCGCTGTACCAATTCGATAGTGTCAAAAAATGCCGTTATTCCTTCTTCAAATGCGTTTGAATCTGTTACGCATGAGTTTTTTCGAATCTTTATGTTGTTTCGTATTAGAAAGCACTAAACGATCGGGTCGGGGGCAGTTGACCAAAGCAACTTGTCGGACGCCATCTTTTGGCGACAAAGATGGTTCAACAAAATGACTTCGACATGTATGACCGACCGATGGAGAAGCCATATGTCTCGACACTGGTAAGGGAATCATCTTTCTTGCCGCATTAGCCAGTGTTACCTGGAGAATAACAGAAAAAAAGGTAGAGTTTGTAGCTGGCAACTGCAATAATATTTGGCAGCTGTTCAATTGACATATCTGACTCAGTTCTGTACAAATTTCCGGTTGTCGTCGTATGTTCAACATAGCTAGCGTATTTTTTTTGTTTAGCTCTACTCTATTTCTCTCAAGCTTTTCCGGCAACCGTGATCTGCTAAAAAAACAACTAGCGAATTTGAATACACACGATTGTTGCTATCAAAATGACAACAGTCGGACATTTTTATGTAACGGAGTCATATATTCCAATAGTAAGAACGCATATTTTCCATGCGCTGCATGGCGCAGGACAAAAAAACGTTCCTTTACACCGCTTGTGCGTACTGGCCGCATCCTACGCAATGTTCTGCTGTAGACGTGGAGCAGCCAACCAAACATCCCTGGATACTTTTTAAATGACAGCACTCTCGGGCAAGCGAAAACCGTTCAGAAGCACTGGTAACCGATACCTACTCGAGTACCAGTATATAAACACGCACACGTATTCGACGTTGCTGAAGATTAGTTGTAAAGCTCTCGAACTTTGAGTGTTCGCAAAGTTTACTAACAGTAACGGTGTTCTTGTTGCGCTACTTTGTAAGGTTGCGAATTACCATGTGCATGTTCTGCCAGATGTTAAATTTAACTCTAATTTCATGATTTGTTTACTTCCTTAGACCCACAAGTAGTACATACATGGAAGAACCTAGCTCTGAACTGCTCTGAACTCACAAATATTCATTTGTGAGTTCAGAGCAGTTAATATATGTTATTACCAGGCAATAGTTATCTATCTAAGTACGAGCATCCATATCAATGCGTTTCATCAAGCTTATCAGAAACCAATTTCCGTTCACCCGCTATCGCAAATATATCCTATCATTGCGATTATTGATAGGTAGCCGGAGAGAGATTTGCTCATGTGCCCAGCTGTCACGACGACTTTCTTCTTCTTCTCCAACTCGGCAGCCAACATTTTGCTTCTGCGCTCATTTTCCTTCTCTCTCTCTCCTCTTTCATACAACAGCAAATGCCTTCGGGCTGAGATCGAGGCCTCATCTTCTCCCTTCTTTTTTTGTTCCGTTTTTGCTGATACTTAACTAATCATGTGATTGTACGAGCGATCTGCATAGGGTCCTAGTGGTAACTTCTTTTTGGCAGTACCTTCTAATAAGTTGTTAGAATCTACACATGTTTGCGTTGTGAGAAAGTGTTTGGCCACCAAATTCATGTCGTAGAGAACGATTTGTGCTACCCACAAGTTCTTAGGTGTTTTCGTGATCAACGCAACTTTCCACCAAGTACACTCTTGTCCGACAGTAAGTGAGAGGCTTCCTCGCTCACACTGTACTTGATGTCTAATGTCAGTAGATATACGCTATCCATACGCAATGTGTTTGGGCGTACTGTTTTCCCTTTCGTACCCTCACTTTCCTGTGAAAAAACCGACCGACCACCTATCACGTTTTGAACCCAATCGGCTTATGTGCCCCTTGTAAACACATATGTGTAATTGTTTATGCTCTTAATTTATGAGGTCTACTTCATTACACTCATCGTTTGTCTCGTGAACTACTATAGGTCTCCTGAGCATTTTCTACTAACCACACATCGCCTGTCTGCGCTAGTGGATTCTGCTGTTTGAGGCCAGCCGAATAGACCACCCACGGTCATGTCGACGGCCATGTACGACATGACGCGTCGTGTGACGATGCACGACACGACGATGCAGGAGAGCATCGACGATCAGTTCTTCCCCGACGACTATGAACAGACCGAAGTGAAGCGGCGACGCTCCTTTCGTGAAGTTGTACGCGCTCTGTGAATAGTGGACGATCCAGACATAGCTCCAACTGGCTCTCAGAATCTGTACATGACATGGAAGAGTATTTTGGCCTCCAAATCTATGTCGTACCTCATATGATCTTGATAGCTTCAGCTAGAAGGAACCAATGCCTTTTAGAAAGTTGCGATGGACTTAAGAGCAGAATGCAACGACAAAGAGGTTTTGGACGTGGGTTAGAAACTTTTGGACTTTAAACACTGTTTTCAAAAGAGTGATTGAAATGACGTGATGGGGGAGAAAACTATGTGTTGAGCCTCAACTGGTGCCTCACGTGCTTTTGCCAAACAGATCCGCTTTCAGTCGATCGAGAAACTGCCCGACAATGTGCTGCAGCTGATCTTCTCGTATCTCTCGCCATATGAGGTTCGTACCACAAAGAAGAACTTTTTATCTGAATTGGTACTATCAGAATATTTGATTCTGTTTTGCACAAATATTCAACTGTCGAGATGCAATCCACACTTATTGTTGTAGTTTTTTTGCACTATGCAAATTTGCTTTAAAAAATTAAATATGTTGTCCAGTTGAACATTTGTGCAGAACAAAGTCAGGGATTCCAATAGTAATTATACAGCTGTTCATGTGTTCTCTAATATTGGCGTTATTGCATTATGATCAACCTAACCTGATGGGAAGCATCGTATCTCACATGAACTGTTTTTTTCTGCAAAACGAAGAAGAAAACTATCATGCACGTGGTTCCTGCGACATCAAAACATGAAACACAACACTTGAACGTACAAAACAATTACAGATATTACAAGTCGGTCAAGTATGCCGCCGATGGAGGAATATGTCGTGGAGTCCGGCGCTCTGGAAATTCGTCTCATTCCGTCCGAGCTATGGTGGACTCCAGGTGGTCTATTCAGTATATTTTATGTCTAGTGTGTGTTCTACTGGCATTGGGGAATGTTGATCGAACTTTATCCTAATGCTAGCTTTGCAAAATTGTAAACAGAATGGTTGTGCGGTAGGTATATGCAAACATGTAACCTATTTTTGAACATGAATTACAGGTGCCCTATAATGAATGAGCGTTTGTGGCATTGAACAGCATAACAGTTAACAAATTCAAATCATACAGCTCCGTCTGACAATGTGCATGCGTTCAGGTAACCAACCTGGAACACTTCACACACTTAATTGGCTCGCGCTTCGTTGATCTGCGCATCACCGAGTTGGCAACCGATCTGATCACACCGAATGTTCTGCACGAAATGGCAAACAAATGCCCCCGATTGCAGTATCTTACCCTTGGTAAGGTGTATGGTTAAACTTTCCTTTTGGGTTCAACGCTAGCACAGCCGTATTCTATTTCCAAAGCTTAGATTTGCATAGAAAGGGAGAGAGTTTTAATTCCAACAACATTGTGCACCTCTAACATACCGATCGAATTACAAACGTTTTGCCTTTTGGGTTACGGAAGCAAAAATGAAGTTTAAAACAAGCTACCTACGCACTTCCTAGTAGCTGTGCTAAACTAAGCTTTAATTTCGGTGTGTGTTTTCTACCAACTATAGAGGACTCCAGGTGGTTTAACTGTGAGGTGGTTCAAGATAAGAGCATTTTGATGACAAATTTTGAAGAAAAAAACAGTAAACTGAACATCTTGAAGATAAGCATTCGTTCAGACTTCTCAACGGCGATGCAGCTGCACGACTTCACCGATCTGCAGTCGTTTCCCTCCCGGCTGAAGTCACTGACACTCTGCCTCTCGGAAAACATCTTCCTCGAAGGATTCCTACGCAAAGTGTACACATTCGTCTCGTCCGTGGAGGTGCTACACATCATTGGTGCGTGTGAGCGAGAGCCAGCCGGCCGGCCGGCCAGGGGCAGTTGCCAGCCGACATGTAACAGCACATGCAAATAATGGCTTTTCGGCCATTGGCGCCAATGTCTTCATTGGCTTAGCTTCATCAAAGCCAATGGGCTTTTTCAGCCAATGCCATTCTTACTTAATATTTTCGCACAAACGAGATAAGATATTGCTTCTAGAACCACAAAGGCACTCTGAACACAACGAATCCATCATTAAAGCCATTAGTCTAGAGCAGCGTTATGATAGCCAAGTTTTTTTTCCAGGAACCTACGAGAAAGTAGAAGATGAAGAGGAGGAAGTGTATGAGACGGTTAACGTGTTCAAGCTGAAACAGTACCTGCCCAATCTTCGTGTTGTAAATTTGTGGGGTGTAAGTTCATTCATGATCAAGAACATTACTTCTCATTGATTATTTCCACGATCTAGTGATTTGTGATCTAGTGATCTAGTGGTCACATAGATCTAGTGATTGAAGCATTTTATCATTTTCCGGAGAAAATAAATTTTATAACGTTGATGTACAAGTCCAGTTTCCTTGTTGTTATGGTTTTTCTTTTTTCGCGTAATTTACCTGTTTCAGGTTCCGTTTATCACCGACGATCATGTTGATGCTCTGTCGTCGAATTGTGCTCACCTCGAAGTCTTGTGTGTTAATTATTGCTCAAAGGTTAGTGATTGTACATCGGTTTCTAAGCTGAGCTACTCGTTCAGGTAACGGGTAGTTGTTTGAAGACGGTGCTGCAACGGTGTAAGAAGTTGAGAAGCTTGTTCCTCGCACATACCAGTAAGTCTTTGCATGCAGTAACACCAACATGACAACGTTAATGCGCTATGACATCCGAATGTATGTCATTACGTGGTTGTTATAGAATCTTCCATATATTTCCTGATGTCTCAAATATTCAGGTTATTGAATACTGTGACCAAGCCAAATCGGAAGACGTAACAACCACACTTTTGTAGTATCTCTCCATTTTAATTGAAAGACTTACCGTACCAAAGAGACTTTACCCTAGGTAACGAATTAAGTAACGTTTAAAAGAACTCTTTGATTATAGGGCTGGACCCGAAGGCGCTAATGGCAATTGAATGGGAGAAAACAAAGATCGAAGAGCTGGACATCAAAGGCACCGAGTTGAACGGGGAGACGATCACGTATCTGCTCACCCGACTTCCGCTCCTGAAATGGCTGGACGCCAGTTGGCTCGAGGCGTTCACTGATACGGTCAGTCGCTTGGTCATTTTTTTAAATTTTCTTGTTGATCAACCACACTTTTGTACGCCATATCGCATACATAGCATTAACATTATTTTCTCACTAGTACGCTTACTTTTCCTTCTTATCTTAGCACTAAAGTCATGACCATTTTGTAACAAGCTAGTGCACGTCGGTATACGATATCTCCCATTTATACGTCTCATGTGCCACTTGCCACGGCTGTCATCTTTAGGCGAATTCATATTCTTTTACAGATTCAACTATTTACTATAGAACACTGTTTTTTCAAGTGCAACATTATCAACCAGTTCTGCAAGATGTGTCTTGCAGGTACTTGAAACCTGGATGAACTCTGGTGCGATGACAAACCTGAACTATTTGAATCTCGACACTTGCGACTCGCTGAACGAGGCTGCCTTGGTGGAGATGATCAACAGGCATGGTACGTTCGCTTCCAAAGAAAATTTTCTTACGTTAATGTTTATTTTTCTTCTCAGATAAACAAGACCAAGACATTTTCAGGCCATCAGATCCAGGGTTTGAATCTCGGCGGTCATCACAAGTTGCTCGAGTACTTTTGGATGAACATGATCCCGCAGATGAAGAATATTAAGTATGATAATTTATAATTTTTACTTACATGGTACTTATAATCGTATTGGTAGCTTTTCATTAAAAAATTGCAGGATATTGTGATCATACTGTGAGGAATCTTAAGATCGTACGGTTGTTCTTGTCATCACCCAAGTGTACCATTGGCTCATGAATGGTTCATAGTGTGAAAAACAATGAATGCAATGTATTATGTAAATAGTAGGTTAGATTATGTATAAATAAGAACAGTTCCAATAACATAATTCCAATAACACATAAAGACCGCCATTTTGATCAACTCAAGACATTTGCAATATGAAAATTCATGTGACGCAATAAATAAAGTTATGTTATGCGCTATCGTTCAGAGTGCTCGTGATGGGCATCGCCGAGGACTGCTGTCCAAAAGTGGTGGCGAAGATTCATGTCGATCAATTCATCGACTGCGTCGCCCAGAACTGCCCGAAGCTGAGCCGATTAGAGATCCGATGGGATGATGAAACTCTGCGGTTCTCGGATAAGTCAAGGTTCGTCTGATAAACGACATCGTTCACATCTCAAACCCGACGAATTGTAACAGATCAACCTTAGTCAGGGCACAGTGTGTCTGCTCACATTACGGTCACAAATGCCTGTACATGCGGGCGGACCCCATTTGCGTCATTTTGCATTTGCACCATCCGATCTAAATACAAGCTCCATCTTGGCTTCTACAAGGTTGAAATTCCTGGTGTACTCTTGTAACCATAGCTTGTGGAAGGTACAACACAAAAATTCCGAGAAAAATATGTTTTGTTAGAGAAAGTAGCAACAGTTGCCAAATCTGGTATACCCATGTATTGTACTATTGCAGTTTTCACAACTCTGCTGCTTAATAAGCAAATGAGATTTGCTAATGCTCTAAATATTGATGGCAAAGGTTGTACATATCGCTTATTTTACCTATGGGATTTGGATAACTGTTAATGCAAAAATTTTGACAAGAGACTGGTCAAGATGTTGGGATGTTTCTACTTAGCTTCCTAGGGAGAAAAACACCAAAACAATAAAAACCTTTTTACTTTCAGTAAGTTCATCGATGTGCTGCGTATGAAATGCGCGAAGCTGCACTCGATCGTGCTCTCGGACGGGCAATACTACGAATTGGTGCGATCGAACTTTGAACGAGCCGATCGAATGTCGGTTGTCAGGCAAGTTTTCCACTTGCATCGTTTGCAGCAACTCATTATCAACAAGTTGTTGGTGCGTCAGCAGAGAGTGAAAAAATATTTCCAAATACCAACTAAAAATGCATACGAAATACACGTGCAACAATATGCAATACTTAGCACGATTTGGTGAAGATCAGGTTTTGCCCGTAATGCTTCAAAGAGGTTCCTCAGACGAAAGCAGTTTGGAAACTAGTATACCCGAGCCCCACCCAACTGGCATGCTACATATGTCTTACACTTTTCAAAATGTCTGGAGAAGTGTGGACATTGTGATATAATTGCTGACCGCACCATATTACTAGTGTAAGAGGTAAACATCGCTACAACTTGGCACAAAGCTTTGAACACTAATAAAAAACTAACTTTATTTGAACAATTATGCTTTACAGAACAACGGAAATGTGTCGAACCGGCTTACTGCATTGCTCGCGGTACTACAACCAACTGCTTTTCAACTAATGTGCCTTATTTTCCCCAACGGTCTCTATTCTCACTGTCATTTCATCTCACTGAATGAGCCTTACAAGTTACTGTCATGTTATTATTTGTATTTCTTCACTGTTTCATGTGTAAAACATCATATGTGGATACGTCATAATAAAGGTGTTTCAAACTTAACTTTTTGACGCTGCTTAGTTTTCGCCACTTGCATGCTTTGGTAAATACTCTGTAGTCACGTAGGACAAGACAGTTATGTTTCGTGAATCTTGCATGATATCTTGAAATGAATAGTTCAATACACAATACTATGATGAAATGTCCATTACGATCAACATCAGTTACATGTTAAAGAAGAACAGAAATCCGAATTTTTATCCATGATACACATTTTTACAGGAACCAGTATGAAAGTGACTGCGGGATGCGTACATAGTGGCATCGTTTGTCTATCTACATACATACATGTAAGGTTTACACGGAAAAGCAGGCAAGAAACAACAATATTGTAACACTGAAAGGTAGATCAGAACCATGTCAGCGGGTGAACGCTGCGTATGCTGCAGCACGATACGCCCGTCTGAATCTCCTCCACGTCGGCCTACGAAACTGGAAGAAAAATGATTTAGTGCAAAAATGTCACTTTGAACCTTTTTTTCTCAATTACACCATTACCCTTTGTCATACGGGTTGGGTCCCTTCAGTTTTGATGAGACTGAACCCCAGGCCCGGGAACCAAATGGACCGTTCCTAGCTATCTCGACAACAGTGTCGGGGGGTTTGCTCCTATGTCCCGGGCCACCCTTGGACTAAGTGGTGTGAGAAGGTGGTTTGGTTATTTTCGAAATAAAGTCCGCACAGGATTTGTGTAGATCATTGCATGATAAAATATTAGTGTAAGATAATAGGTTCTCTATGTGCTTCGGTACCACGGAACCCGGCTATGATAACTACTGTTACTGCTTTTCATTACATTAATGTTGCGCTACTTTCTATTACATTACTGCATACGTACTCGAACGCGATGTCGTCCCTTCCAGCACAGCTCAATCGCAACGATGATGAACACGAACAGTGTCAGTGTCAGCGAGTACAGCATGATGCAGTACAGATCAAAGAGGTATTCGCGCAGAAAGTTGCGAATTGTTCGTACAACCAGGAAGTCGATGTAGAATGCGACAAATAACGAACCCAGAACTGAAGAAGCGGCTATGTTCCTAATCGTTGATGGAATATTTGTTCAACTATGCATATCTGTTTACGAACCACATTATAAATATAATATGGTTCGTGAGTTCGTTACTTTTGCTATGGGTTACGGGTTACAAAAGTTCAAAAATAGCTTGGTTTGTAATCGTTATGAGCTAAATACTATTCATGCCGGGTTTCAAATTTGAATTTTCTGGCCAATTTCTAGTTGTACTTGCAAGCCGAGGTTTTTCATGAAAGCAGGCATACCAAGTAGTTCCGAGTAAATATCGCTGGGATACAAAATGTCCAGCTCGTCGTATGCCTCGTCGTCATCATTCTCAGCAACACGTTGTGCATTTGGCGTTCCGGCTGTGGCTGGCTGTGATTCTGCCATTATCTGAGAGAAACACTATGGCTTACTGCTATACTCAGAGAACACAAGCCCCATATTTTGAGTGCCTTAAACACTCCTAAGTGTTAGATTGTTTATGACACTCACTATCTCAATGGGATCAAAAAACACTTAATAGCGAAAAAAAAGTGAGTGTCTTAAACGCTTATGCACTATTGAGGGTTATCTGAGGAGGCTGATCTTGCTCTGAGTACTACAGTTGATCGCGAAAGATACGAGAAACACGGGTTAAGAGAACGTGGAATTTGGCCTCGCCAAGAAGACCCGCATGTGGTTCTCGCACGTTCCAAGGCAATCTCTCTCTTTCCAAATGCCAAGGATTTGCGCATGCTTGTGGTCAACACGCTCCGAACCGCATTAACCGACAATAAGAACCTCGAAGCTCATTAACCCTCTCTCTCTCGCTCTCTCTCCTTGTTTTCGCACTCAATGCTGCTCTATCTACCACATCTGCTACACTACAACAACATCAACAATCAATTT
>JACMIJ010000662.1:0-16803 GCA_014805365.1 Koerneria luziae
CCCCCCCCCACCCGCCCGTTGAGTAGACTCTACTGGGAGATACGATAAGCCCATGTTGATACCAACGAAAGATCGAAACTTTCAGTCGATTCGTATTCGAATGTTTGATTGTAAGATGTACGCTGTATATATGTAAGGTGCGTTCCATCACAATGTATAATACTTTAATATAATGCTTATCTTCAACAATATGTATTTTTGTGTTGTGTAGTATATGTAGTCGCCAATATCGGCGAGGAGCCTGTCAAACATTCCACCGTTCATCGCTGGTTTACTCGCTTCGAGAAAGGATATACATACCGACTTCGAAGACAAACCTCGATCCGGAAGGTCGTAGTCGACCTTCAGAAGATTCTACCATTCTCGAATCCATCAAGGAGAATCTAGAAGCGAGTGTACGGGAACTGGCGACGAAGATCGGGTGCAGCTATGTGACCATCGAACGTCGTGGATATCGGGAAGTTCTCGCACGATGGATAACCTATGCTCTCACCGACGGTCAAAGGATTACCCAACTGCCTATGTGACAGTCTCTTCCCCTTCGCTCGACTTTCTGGAGGATGTAATGACTGGAGATGAAAGTTGAATACTATACGACGTGGGTACACACAGAGATTTCCGACTTCCTCGCTTCCTACCACTTGCTTATTGTTAGGCAATTAAGCTGTGATGCTGTCTGGTCAAGCGAGAGAGCTCTGCCCACTGGTGTTGGCGACACTCTCGAAGCAGACAAACATAGGTGACCACTTCCACCGCGACCCGTCCGATCTGTCATTCCCGGTAAGATTTGAGCTCGGGCAGTCCAAGGGTTCCAATGCCGCCAAAGGACAGAAAATAGTTGAAATGAAGTTCCAATTGAAAGCAACACCTCTGATCGCACACGCCCAGATCGCCAGCAAGCTTTGAGCATATGCAATTTTACAAGAAATTTCGAATACCCGTCATAAGAGATCTTCTTGTGTAGCAAAGCGATGCGATATGTTCGAAATGTGCTCGATAGTGTGAACTTCGAATTCACGATGGTGTGCATTACCTCCTGTCCATTTTCTTTCATTCGATGCGAATTTCGTTGTATTCCCATTTTATCTATGGAAGAGCGACAAAAACTCGGCAAACCCAAAGGCAAATTCTACCTTATTCAAGGGCATTTCGTCTTATGGGTAGTCCTGAAAAAGCTAGGATGTTGTGTGGTATTTACGTCCTAACAATCATTCACACGGATCGATTACTCTTCGTGATGTTATCACTAACAAGTGCCTACTAGGGATAACACCTTGGTTGGGTAGGGGGGGCATCACCTCGGGAACCCCGTAAGTAACGTCTCCTACAAGTAATGGAGACCTGAAACCTTCAACCTTGGAAACAATTAATGAAATGAAATATAGCTGCACATGATTTATCGGGAAGGGGAAGAATTATACATATGTATTGGTGGGCGTGCAGCTCTTGCAGCTCAAGTGACAGTACTGGCTGACTTGTGACATGTTGGCGCAGAGTCCGAGTGAAGCCAGTTTCGCGCAACCAGCATTAGGGAACACCGCTGAAATAGAAAGTGTTATTTTTGTGTTTCTTCTCAGCTATAGAAAGGCTTCTCCTCAATCTAATTGTTTCAGCAAAGCTAGTAAAGCGGCAAGCAATAATTATATTGATTAGCTAACTGAAAAGCTGAGTTGTTTAGCTTAGTTTGTTTTGTAATGGTTGTTACGTTTGTGAGATGAGAAAAGTGCGGGTCAAGCATTGACTAGTTATTAGTTGTGAAAATAATTCACATCACAAAGACTTATTTTTAGCAGCACCAAAAGCTTCGGCCCCGCTCCAATCCTTGTCTTCAGCTCACAAATCGACTTATGTATTGTTAGTTGTACTATATACATATGTACTTACAAGTTACTCTTACATAAAGCCAAAACTGTAAAGATACCCTGAGAGTCCACACATCCGCATGCTCCACAACTGTACGGACAGTACTGCTGGTACATCGCCCCGAGGGTGGCGTCATCGCAAGTTGCCGCCACTCCTTTGTTACCGACATCGAAGCAATTGTAATGTCCGGGTTCTGAAAATGTGCTCAAGTTCAGCATTAGCTTTGGTGCAATTTCAATTGAAATGGTTGTATGACTATTTTTTAATAATGGTTAATAAGAACAAATACAAACTTGTTTGGAAGCATGGCATCTTATTGTTAGTAATGTGAGATTAGTCGGTTTCGGTCTCCATCGTCCGACCCTCTACCCTTGTCTCGGAGCGAACACATCGTAAGACCATGGTATTCTGTTTTTTTGCTAGTAGCTGGTTGAGCAATCTTCGACAGTTATTCTAGTTGTTGTAAGATATAAATAGAATTGTCAGATATTCGCACAAATTCTTTTCATACAAAGAATCATGATATCATGCCAACAGCTCTTCATATAGCTGTTGGCATGATATTATGATTTTAAAAAAATATCTAATGTAACAAAAGCATTTTCAACCACAAAAAAATAATTACCGTTGATCTCAATGCTGTCAGCACAGGCGGGTGCCGTGCAGAGTCCGCAGCTCCTCTGACAATACGCGCTCACCAGCGTCTCGTTACAGAAACCGTCGGCTGCCAGAATCTCGCAACCGTTGTTCGGGTACTCAACTGGAATGAATCTTGGTATAGGATGGCCCTATATACTGCATACAGTACTATCGGAATGCTTGAGTCCGTTCTGTACAAATGCCCGACTGTCGGAATTGAGTCAAACTGGTAAGCGTATTCAAATTGTTCTCAGTTGAGGTAAAAAAGCAGACGAAAAAAAGGCATAGGATTGCGACAAATTAGATTTTTTACTTCGTATTTGCTAACAATAAGACACATAACAATAAACAACATATCAGTGGTCGGATATTTGCAGAGAACGGAGTCAAGTATGCCAATAGTATACAGGATACAATATGTATGTACTGTAGACAGAGCTTTGCCAATTGCTCAAAATGCCATTTTATCAGCTTTATGCTTTTAGTTGTGACTTACCAAAATGCCCTTGAAAGTCCTATCAAGTATTACTCTAGCAGACATTACAATTGTTTTAGGATAACAGATGTAACATAGAAATAGCAAGTATAACTTACAGTAAGCATCAGCACATCCACAGAGTCCACAGCTGTACGGACAATACTTTTGGTACATGGAACCGAGAGTGGCGTCGTTGCAGGTGGCAGCCATTCCCTTACCCGATACATCCCAGCACGAGTACTGCGGGAACGGGAAGTCGGCAACTGCAAGACACAAGACATGTAAAGTAAGTGCACCAGAATCAAACTTCGTGTTCATAACTCCTTGATAGGTAGATAATTTGACCATTATAATCGTCAGCATTTTGCCCGAGTAACTCAAAACTTAGACTGTTTTCTTACATATTGTTAGTGAAATAGGCTTATGGATCTGTCCCAACACTAAACTAACAAGGAGCACTTTTCTCTTTTGTTGTTATGTTTAATTACTTAATTAACTTTAACTATTTCTTCTTTATTATATCATTTTTACATTATGGCACCTAAAAGCTACGTTTCCACTGACAATGGTAGCCACTTACTGGTCATATCGAAAGTGTCCGCACAGGGAGAACCGGCAGCCTGTCGCTTCTGCACTTTGTGGACGTTCACTTCTCCCGGCAAATGCTTGGCATATTTCGCAATGACGTCACTTCGTGAAAGGGCTTCAAAAAGCAACTCTTATAACGAATCTTGAGGAGTAGTACTGCATTTTGCTTATTGATAAACAGGTACTATTTGAATATCTGACTCCGTTCCATACAAATACCCGACTGTCATTATATATTTAACTTTGTTAGCGCATCAAAGTTTTTCACAATTCAATACAGGCTCACAAGCTCATGAAATGACATAGGTATGTGAAAAATTTGAATACTTTGGGAAATATGGGTAATTGGAAAGAAACCTAACAATAAGATACCACTATAAATCGACAGTCGGATATTTGTACAGAACGGAGTCAGGTAAGTCAATAGTAAGGCGGTCTAATCCAGCTGCAATCATACTACCCAACGGGATCGCCGGCCTAACGCGCTTCATTTGCACATGAAAAGGAAATGAGAACAAATATTTATGCAAATTTCAAATCAACGGTTCTTGAATTAGCTCAAAAAAACGTTGTGACAATTTATTGTAGAAGAACAGAGCTAACTGTAACTGTACGTCTTACTCTTTAACTGTAAATAACTGTAATTTTAACCGTCTAACTATTAGCACAATAGTGTCATATGTTTTTTCCTATTGCAGTAGCATCATCCACGAAGTGGCATGAATAAATAGGGCATAGTGACACATAGTGGCCTGGCCTTCTCGGGACTACCCGCAGGAGAAATGTCTTGAATACGGGAGACTTTGCCTTTGCCTTTGCCATTTACATCGACGAAGGTGGTTCTACTGTGAACATGATCTACTGAAATGAAGTACAAATCCACCGACACTTACCACTCGAAACCACAGCCACCACGAGCACGACAAAGGCAGAGAGGAGGACGGTGTTCATTGTTCGATACTTTCTACACTCCCAGTTCCTACTTTTATATGGTTCTCGTATACTCCGCATTTTCGAGAATGCACGTTCATTCAGTGGAAATCTGTGACCAACATTATGTAAATAGGGCACCAGGTGCGGAATGCACTGTCGTATCAAAAGGCACAATGGGGCCGTCGAGCTCCAGTCAGTGAACCTTGCTGCTCTTTTTCGATTGCTCTCTCGTTTTTCAGGATATAACAATCAAAAGCAATGCAATTCAACAACGGCAAACCCAACCCCCCCCCCTGGATATTTTCGAGGTGTTACCGACGTCCTTGGCTCAACGTTTCTGAGATGCCCTGTCGTTAATGTTCCCCGATGGAAGTATGTAATCGCCCGCCGAAGAACCCTTCTGATTGCGGAATAAATGTTAATGTTAATGTTACCGACGTCTGAACTAACAATAAGATGTGATAAGATTCCTGTTCCATTACAGTTTTTTGTTGTTATTGCATTTTTTGGTGTTGTAACAGATCTGATTGTGAGAGCCTCGTAAATGACGCTAACTACTCTACACCCATGTTATTTCAAATTTTTTAAAAGTCACATTAGAAGTGCCGAATTGGTGTGTCGAAACGGCACCTCTTGTCACAAGATGTTGCTTCCGCCGGTCTACAGTACCTACTTTGCATACAACAACAAAGGCCTTACTTCCGCAATAAAGGAACATGCAAATTTGAGACCACTATGTACCTCGGTATATTGTTTGATATTAGGAACTCTCTGATTTATGTTGGTAGGCGGAGTCCGTTTCGCGTTCTGTTCCCGCTGTATGATCCATTTCACAGCGCGCGCTATACTCTGGTGATATCTGAACCCTAGACGCATAATAACGAATCGCTCAGAGAAAACAAGCCTGAACAGGGCTTGAGCGTTTAAAACACTCATTTTTCAGGGTTAAGTTTTTCGTAATCCTATTGAAAAAGTGAGTGTTATAAACACTCAAGCACTAAAACACTCAAAACTTGAGGCTTTCTTTCTCTAAGCGATGGAAACTGCGTACGTGCAGCGCACTTTCGACACCGATCATGTGGCGCATCGTGGTTTCCGCGGACAAAAGATCATTCCGGGCTGCCTACGTGCGGTGCTCTCATTCAGTCGAGTGTACTGCGAGATACGATACACCATTGTCATGTTTGATACCAACACAAGATCAAAACGTTTTATACATTGACATTAGCATGTTAAAAATGTAAGTATACTATCGATATGTAACGTTTGTATAATATAACATTCTACAACAATGTATTTAGAATGCCTCTTCAGCAGCATGAATCATTGTGTTGTGATGATAGGAGTATACGGTAGGCTCTCAAGTAAAAATTACATTTATTTGCTTGTAAGAACAACCATATTGTTTTCAGTGCAAGCATTTTTGTTGTAGCAAGTGATATTGAACATACCAACAATAATTTATCCACAAGTCTCATTCGAACAACATTAACGCTACACATGTCAACTTACTCTTACTGCTCTTCCTACGACGTATGTACAAAAACCATTACAGAATACATGTAATATATTAAAGCCGGTACAAGTTATAGAGATAGAAGAAAGACCGGTAATACATGTATAATAATATAATATTACTGATGAGAACCGCAAACTTGTAACCAGAAGCTATTCTAGAACGAAAAGCCATAATAGCACAAATATTGTGCATACAAGTACGGAAACTTGAGCCAGTATACAATAATACTAAATGTGGAGCTTCATTGCAAACAATAAGGATACCGAAATAAAACAACATTAATGAAGAAATTGAAACATTAAAACTGTAGCTAAAAACGTAGTACTGGCAGCATACTGTAAGTCACAATGTTAAAACTGTAAACAAAGCAACTTTCTAAAATAAGAAACCAACGCTACAGAACCTCCAATCGGCGTGTACATAACAGTAGCATAGCAACGTTAAATGTCAGTAACGAGAGTAAACTTGTGTTTCCAGTGAGTTTTCCAGTGATCTTTTACAGTAAAGTAAAGTTCTCCCGAATCATGGCTTATTCGCTCTAAAAGAGGCCAACAACGTCGCGACACGTCGACACGTTTCCAGTGACCTTTTCCAGTGAGCCACTATAAAAGGTCACAGGAAAGCTCATTGGAAACAGCGGTTTACTACTGACAATGAGACAGGCAGTAAATCCGTTTTAAAGACTTTTTTTGAGCAAACAGACACGTCCATCACAAACACTCGTAACAGTACAAGCCAAAATCCAAAGTTATTGTTTAATATAATACTTATGTAACATGGTATAAAGTAGATCCTTACTCTCTAAACTACTATTAGTGACCGAATTCGACATACGCCGTAAACAACAGTCAAACACGTCATTGTCACACACAGCCTCATTTTGGCAATTACTGTAAGAAAGTTACCCATAAAGTAACGTATAACTAGTTAACTCCATTATCAGGGACCAAATTCAACTGAAACTGCAGACACGAATTCTCTTTCAGGAATCGGACCAATCGTTCAAAGAATAATTTGATACCGAGGGAATTCTTAACCAGAGTTGACAGCGCCGCCGTGATGTCAGACACCGACGAGAATCTCATCAACGTCAACAAGCACGTGTCAATCAGCCTGAAAAAGAACACAACTATGGCTTATTCGTTAGAGTCGCCATATTAGACCCAGACATCCCTGGTTCAATCCCAACCGATCACGTCAAGTACCAGACTTTAAGCCAGTGCACAAAGGACACTATATGAACCAGACCTACTTTTCTTCGTACAGTACGAAATGCGTACGAGAAGGTTTTCGTAGTGAAGTGCAAAGTACGAAAACGAAATGCACGTGCACACTCTAATACAAACCTTGCCGTACAATACGATTGCTTTTGCATACTTTATTTACATTGTATAATATTACTAACAATAAGCAATACAAAGTAAAAAACGTACTTGTGATTAGAATGAACATGTAGTGCTATCGGTAGTAGATCAGACAACGAGGCGCCATCCATGAGACGGCGAACCGGGCCATGAGAGCCGATCAGATACTCCGTCAACGACGAACACAAGTATTTATCCGATAACTACAAAATAAAATAAAGTAAACTAAAGCAAATTAAACTAAACTAATTGTAACATTTAAAAACTATAAAGTAACGTAGCTGTAATACTGGCAAAGTGACACATTCGCGTATTATAACTTCATACACTTTCTGTTACAATCCCCCGGTAAAAGGTATTTTAACTTCAGAAAGCATGCTGTATTCATGTATACAAAGAGTTGCATATAAGCTTTAAATAAAAAAAACTGCCCAAAACTACCGTACCCTCATCAGCGCAACGCACATCTCGGCGCTATCGAACTGTATACAGACGGCAGGGGAACATCCAGCCAGGGCGTGCAGGAAACTGCAACCAATACATAATTATTTTATCTTTATAAGCCACAAACCAGCGGGTTTTAAACACCATCATTGAATAAAAAGTCAAAATAAGAAAAAGCAAAAGCACAGATCTCACAGGTCCCATTCATTTGAGTTGAATGGTTTTGGGCCCAGTCTCGAAGAGCCGGCAAGGCCACGCCCATTATTAATCTTAGATGTAAACTAAGCTTAGTATAATAGAATGGATTGCGCGACCTGTCCAATAAGGGTAAGTGTGGGAGGACGGGCTTGCCTCCACTTCCAGACTAGATCTAATAGTCAATGGCAAAGCGTGATCGCAGTGGACGAGCACAGCAGCGTTATCTATTAATGTTTGCGGCTCACTTTACTAATCACTAAATCCAACAAAACCGTACAAATTTCTCTCTTATTCACCAAAAAAATGATCTACACAACACCTAATGTGTAGATCACATTTTCGACGAAACTCACAGCTTGAACTCGTACACACTGCACAGATCCTCCTTTTCGGAGAACACGAATTTCCTCCTCCGTTCGCGTTTCTCCATCATATCCGCCGAGAACATCGCCTAGAAAGAACAAAAAATTTGTTATTGTCAATTTTTTCCTTGCATCTTAAAGGAGGAGTGAACACACTTTTCACTATGCCCGAATAGTCTTATGCTTGCTGTGAAACATACATGCCGGAAACCGTCATTTCATTCGCTCAAAATGAGTGTTTTATTGACCCGCAACTTTGTTTGTTCAGGGAGTACACATAAACAAATTTCTCGGTAATCTGACGGTCTCCCCTTTAACTATATCACATTGGCAGTGAGTAAATAACAAGTAAACACAGTTCTTCTTTCTTGGAAATCAAACATTCTATGATACTACAAGACCTTCATTCGAAAAAAAAAGAAACTGATAACTATTGCGCCTATTACAGTACTTTCAGAGGAATGCTAATTGTAAATGTGTGTACTCTGTATGCATACTATATCACATTGCGTTCATACAACTGATGCGTTTCGCTAGTTGTATATTCCCCCTTGCAGTGGAGCTTACCGCTTACATTAAAATAAGAACTTAGAACCCCACTGTAGCAAAAGCAAAATTTTTCAACATGTATCACACAAGTAACTTGTAAAAGAAGATACGAACCTGGAAGTATGCGCTGTTTCCGCATAACGCGTCCATGGCAATCTCTCCGATGCGATTTCCGCATTCGTCCTCGAAGCACACCACATCCTCCTCTTTCTCTTCATCTCCCTCCACCTCCCCTTTCTCCTTCTCAACCATCTCATCATCCATTTTCTCCACGAATTCTTCCTTTTCTGTCTTGACAACTGGTTTCTGGTCATCTTTCTTCTTCACCAAAGCGTCTTCTATCGCCTCCTTTTCATCCTTTATTGTTACTTTTCTTGCTTTCTCTTCTTCCTTCTTGATCTGTACTATTCTTTCTTCAGATTTCTTCACATCCTCTGCTTCTTCCACTTTCACCGGTCTTTTTTCACTTGTGTTTCCTTTCTCTTGATCTACCGCCCATTTCAGGTATTCGCTTGTTCCTTTATCCTCGTCGATTTCATCTTTTACGGTTTTTCCTTCTACTCCTAACTTCATCTCTTCCATCTCCTGGTCCTCTTTTCTTTCTCCAGAAACAGACGTAGACGGCGAACCGCTTGGACTCTCTAAATAACAATAAACATGTTTGTGCTGTGTTTCAGCTTCAAAACTTATTCGTTGCTATTTGAGACAAGCTACTTGTTCTATCTATTCTGGACGTCTAATACTGTCGTTTATCTTATCCCAAAGGTATATTCCAAAGACAAAGGTCAAATGACATAATCAAAAAAATGATCTGTCAATGATATTATATCTCACCATATCCCGCTGAATGTGGAATAAAGATTGTAAAGATTGTATTGATACCATATTGAGGGAAAGCGTACCTTTGCCCTGTCCGAGCTTACACTCGACGTATTTGGGTGCGACCCATTTGGCATTCACCTCCAGGATCTCTCGAACATTCTTCGACGCGATCAGTGTCGACAGTGCACGCACGGCCAGAACCGATATTGGCGGCTGCAAAAGCAAACTTCATTGTTAGCAAAAGAGACCAGAAAATAAGACATTAGAACATTTAGAACAGCTTTCAACAGAAAGTTTGGAAAACTAAATTTCCAAAAACTTTTTCATAAAGCACAGTAAATTTCATCCCTCCGGGATCGGCTATTAGTATTGATAGCTTCACAAAAGTAATAGGTCTGGTGAAAAGACCGGGACTTAAATACCCTGCAACAGCCGGCTATCTCGGGACTACAAATAGGCTATGAGGACTGGATCCGGGATAATTCATGATCATTCATGATCAAGGTTCTCTCCAACATACCCCGTCCTCATAGAACGGTTCCTCGTTCTCCAGTTCTCCCTTCTCTAACAGTCTTCGCAGCTCATCGATAAGCATCTGCGGCGCCAGCGGCTGCTCAATCGAAGTTCGTCGGGTCAGACGGAAACGGTTACTGTAACGTAAGGAGGTAGTAAAGATAGACAAAAATTTACAACAAAAAGGATTCAGAATAATTCAAAACCAAATCTTTGCTAACAATAAGAATGAACCTAAATTGTCAGTAGACAACCCGTGTTTTGGCACTAGAGTGTCACCTTGTTTCCGAAATACAGGTTTGTGACACGTCAATGCATGATTAACAATAAACGCCCAATTGCCGTATCAGAATGGTGACCTACCGTATCAGAATGGTCTTGGCGAGAGCGGCTGCGATGCGTGTCGAACGATCGGACGAACTCAGACTCGTCAGCAAATACGCATCGCCAAAGTCCGTATCCACATTCGAGGCAAAGTCACACAAAACCTGAGGAACGGTTGCTTTACCATAATCTTGTGAGGCTAATCAAGCAGTCCTAGATCCATCACGATGCTTCCGCCGATCTGCAGTACCTAATTTACATACGATACCAAAAGTCTATAACAAAGGGATATGCAAATTTGAGACCGGCCGAAGTATTGTGTAGAAAAGTGAAAAAAGCATTGTGTGTATTGTACACGTAGAAACACTATAAAACAAGAGCAATCAACACACCGAAGTTCCGAATTCCGCTTTCACTTCACAACGAGAACATCTTTTCGCAAATCTGAAAAAAAGCAAACATTATTAGACGGCAAATACAAAGCAAGTGCACACATGACTATTACACTAAACAACAAAACAAACAAACAAAACAGTGCAATTACAGAAACACTATTCCTACAGTATACTCGACAATTACAGTACCTGGCGATCTTACAGGGCGTCGCGCATAAGGAGTTGAATATACGTAGATGGAAGTGCATGAGTAGCAGAGACTCGACCGAGAATCGAGAGTGCGACATCCTCTTCAGAATCCGACCGACTCGACTCTCCATTTGCGGAGTCAGGCGAAGGACGGAGATCAGCGCTGACTGAAATTTCATTTTGAGCGTTTTTTATTTCTCATCTTTTATCCCTTCTACGGTGCACTGGATCAGCTATTTACTTATTACTTACAATTAGGACTGATTTGTCATATCTACGTTACATTCGTTAATTGCATAAGTAGTGGTTCAATAAGTAAAGTTCTACAGAATCGAGGCCTCATAGCCCTCAGGGTAGCTATAGCTCAAAAATAAGTTTTCTCAAAAGCAACTATTTCGTGAATCAAAATCCTAGTAATACAAAGGTCATGGATAGAAATGGCTTTTTTATAATTCACTACCCATGTATAGAGAAAAAGAACATACAACGAGATCTTGTCGAATGAGAAAAACAAGATTGGAATCCTCGTGCGACTGCCAGCTGATCAGGTACAGTTCGTATTCGATGATCTGAAAAAAAGTTTGAATAAGCTTGGGGAAAACTATTCATAGAGAAGACCTATTATCGGTTATTTGAGCGTCAGGTGTTTCTTAGAGAATGTGTGAAACAGAAGAGTAGCAGTAGCTCCGTCTAATCGTAGAGAAAACGTTTACTGACAATGAGAATCAGCTCACCTTTCAGTTTTAGCCTGCATACCAAATAACATTCTGATGTCCATTCTTGTCGGTAAGGGGCCGTATTCTGGTGAACAAGTGGCTACCGCATCCTAGTCGATAAGTAGTTACCGTATCCAGTCGATAAGTGGCTACCGTGTTCTGGTCAATAACTGGCTACCGTATTCTGGTAAACAAGTGGCTACCTTATTCTGGTCAGTAAGTGGTTACCGTATCCCAGTCGATAAGTGGCTACAGTATTCTGGTCAACAAGTGGCTACCTTATTCTGGTTACTAAGTGGTTACCGTATCCCATTCGATAAGTGGCTACGTCTTCAGGTCAATAAGTGGTTACCGTACCTGTCGTGCCTTGTGCTTCTCCTTCTCTGTTGGCTCTTCTCCACGTGTCGCCTCCGATGACTCGTCCTCCACGTCCGAATGGGCGGCATTCGCCGTGTGCGCGAGTGAGCTGAAAGCATTTCGCATTTCAAAGAGGATTCATGGTTTGAAACCATTGGTTTCCAGGCTGTTGCTAGAAAAACGTATGACTCCTTCATAAAAAGAAACATAGATAGCTATGAATGTTAGCAACATCACAAAACCCATCCCAAAATATTACCAACAATTTGAGGGCGGGAAGTATATATAGAAAATACCGTTATTGATAATGCACCGGGGTACTATCAGTTTTGGAATAACTCGAAAACACCTCTTTGGGGAACTATAATACTATGCCTTAATAGGCACACCATTTCTGGCGTCGTACGCTAGATGGTCAAACCGTTGTTGAAATATATATAAAGGTGACGCGTCGATTGTATTATTTATATTATGAGTATGATATGAGTATTGAGTATTATTTATATTTATTATATGATTGTATTGTGCTAACAATAAGATTTAATTTTGAGGTGAGGAAGTAGAATGACTGAAAATAACACGAAAATATTTGGTACTAGTCATAGGCAATCAGAAACACAAACCTCGCGTTCGATGAGATACAACTCGGTGTTGGTGAGGAGGAGAGAGACGTCGACGGTGAGCGACCGCTGAAACGCAATCATAGAGTAAAAAAGTGGTACTTTCCGGCGTCCACCCACCCTCTAAGGTTTCAGTGGCAAAATGGGTACACCCCCTGTTTAAAATCTCTTGACTAGTAGTGGATCCTATGTGAAACAACCGAAAATGTAGGAAACCCATTCATGAAATTCGGTCCGCAGGTGCACACCTCCGATTTTTTTTACTACTTATCCACCCCACCTTTTTCTTCTATGAACGCAATGACTAGAGAACAAGCAAGCAGGAAGGAAATGAGACAACTTGTTGCACAAAACTGTATTTAATGATTTTTAACATTTCCATAGAAAAGCTAACAATAAGCATCAGAAACCAAATTAACGTAGACGACAGAGTTTAATACCATAGCCAATCAAGATCTTTAATTATTACACTCATCGTAAGTTACATCTTTTACGCTCCTTACACACAAAATTCCATACAATTACATATAAGATTTAAAAGTGTTCCTGGCGCTCGTCGGGGAAACCCCCTGACTACGTATAAAACATTACCGTACAAAACATAATAAGGCTTACGGTACCTCATAGGTGAGACCGGCGGGGACGGAGACAGACTGTAGTGAGATGGTGACCGGCTGTATCGGGAGGGTGAATGGGTACCCCGGAGGGTGCCTTCCAGTCCGGCTCGTTGCTTCTTCTCCATCTTATTTTCCAATTCCATCAACATAGGACTGTTGGGTCGATAAATATCATCGTCACTACGGGGTGTTGGCTGAAAGTATTACGTACAAAGTTTGTTTTTAAAATATATTTTACAATAAAACCGATATTCATTAAAAACCTAAACGTAAGTACAGTAAGACTGCTCATAAGAAAGATACAGTATCGAACACAGCACGGACTCCGATCGTCCCTGGGAAGAAACCGAGGGGAAAACCAAAAACCCATTTATGTGATACCCTATTGAGACATGAAGGCGAGAACCATAAAACGCTAAGGATTGGGTATCGTAAAGTAAAATTACGGAACAAAATTGCTGATTACGGTACCTTGCACTCCTCCCCAAACACTCGCAGATACTCGTTAACATGTCGAACTACCGTATTCAGGAACAATTGGTTGCAACATAGATGTTTCAAGGATGTCGTATCATGGACAAAGTGTCTGAAACAAATACTCATCGACAGTAACAAACAGCTATAAGCACAATGAGACACCGTACGGTACGGTATTAGCATAGCACAACTTCAATGGAGCTTACCAATACTCCCACCTTTTGAGCGCCAAAAAGATATTTTACTCCTCATATTAGAAAATGTTCCAGATTTTTACGTGCTTATCCCTCTTTCAAAAACACAAATACCCAGTTTACCTCTCCCCTGGAACACTCAGCTCCGATGGAGACATACTCTGACTACTTGAAAGAATTTGTGTAGCCTGCGTTCCACCAACGTATCTTACGGCTAGCTTCAGATTACATCCATCCGTACATCAACAATAATATCTTATTACTAAATAGTACTAAGCAAATGGATGTGGATAAACGTGGCACACCTAAACGCAGTGACGATCGTGAGTCTCTCGTCGGGGGAATCCACTTCGGCGAGTCGATTCACGAGAAGATCCAGTGCGCCCGTCTCGCGCAGCTGCGCGCGTCCCCACGCATCCTGGAACGATTTGTGATCTTCGTATTATCAATTTATTATAAAAAAAATTTGTACAAAAAAATTGTTTTAAAAATTCTAATTGGCTTTTGTACCCAATTGCTAGTTGGCTTTTGTCACTCGTTATTTCAATGATATTCATTTGTGGAACAGAAACGCATGTTTATTCAAAGTTACATGACAAATAGCATGTTACAATATTGTTTTATTCTACAGAAGTAGCGGCTGAGAGTTAAAGTTGAACACTCAATCATAAAAAAGGATTCACTAGTGTAGAAAATAGTCAGGCGCTACTTATTGTTCAGATAAAACCGAATTGTTGCGTCTTGAGCCAGATAAAGTAGACAAATCGGTAGTTACATGCGCAGATGGTCTGGGATGAAAAAATTGCCTGAAGTTTTTTGTTAATTCGACATTGTCTGCTTCCTCTTAGGGCCAGAGAAATTTCTCCGACCATGAGAGAGTGTCTCGCAGACATGACCAAAGTATTCAAATGCCATTTTCCCAACATTTTATTCCTACACCTCTTATATTAAAATATTAAAGTGTACTTTATTAGTATAAACGTTAAGGTAAGTAAATAGTATGCTAGATTGTTTTAGCTACTTATTGTTAGTAAGTGAGATTAGTCGGCTTGTATACCTGTGCGAATGCTGACAGCATCTTGCACTGGGCGGTTCCGGATTCCGGGAAATCATTGATTAATCGTCCGATCACATCGCACTCGCCCAGACGATCGCGGAGATCTGCAGAAAATGCGCGGTTAAAATGCGGGAAGCAAAAACTCCAAGGGCGTCAAAACTAATGTTCGCACATAAAAAACGTTACTAATGCTCGCAAGCAGAAATCCATTTCTATGAAATGTGATCACATCAGCATTTCGATACGCGGTGCTTATTGTTAGGACCTCACAAACCGAAATGTTGAACAGCACAGAGCCTTTTGAACAGTTGCTCACGCGCTAAACACATGCAACACATCCAAAGACCCCCCACGAAACATTTTGGGACAGTGCAACTTCCACCGGACTCAAATTTGCCCTTTGTTATAGCAAATGAAGCCTTTTGATACTGTAGACCGGCGGAGCCACCATGATGTACAAGACGGCAAGAAAACATACCTGTGGATCCATTTACTATGGGAAGGATGAGTGTCCGCGCGTCAAACTTGTTGCTGATGAAGAGATCGAGCAAACGAGGAGCACATTCGCTGAAAAAAACATGTGCTTATTTAAAAACCTTAAATCTTGACACTTAATTAAACTTTTCGCATAACTTGATAAGCTAAAACGGAATCAACGCTACGCATTCAGATAACGTTAGGCAAAAGTTAGTAACTTGTAATATTACAACAATAATGCACAAAACTATATCAAAAAACTCTGACGACGAGAAAAAAGTAACGTTTTAACGTGCTACCGTATCACAACAATTTTTTGTGCATTCGGAATTTGAGTTCAATCAATAGATACGGTATGGCATGCGTTGCTGTGCAGACAAAATTTTTGGGGAATTGTGTAGGAGATGTTTCTGTCTTTATTTCTTCATCCTTCAATTTGCAATTGTGAGCACTTCTTCTATTCTTATGCTTGTCTATACTTTGCTCTAGTAATTATTCTGTTACATACATGCCAAACGCAGACGATTGTTTTGCTCTGAACATCGTTTCTCAGATGCTACAATTCCAGACCTTCCCTGACTAACAAGAGCATAGATCGACAATTATCTCCAAAAGCCAGGATACATGTGACTGAGAAATGTGTTTATTACAACTTTGAATTACTTGCCGGTCCAAAACTCCCTTTATCACCTTTTGTTTTTTTTTAAATATCTTTTTGTCTAGGTATGCAAATGAGGTTACAAAATCGGCGGCCCTAAAACGATGTGTATCGTCGTTGTGCCCGGTCCTCTTCCGCTTACATCCCACTTTTCATTGGTCCTGCACAAGCAAAGCACTTGTTATTTTGAATACTGATGGTACTTCGAAATAGGCCACAACAAAAGTCCCCGCGCACTTGTTCGTCTAGATGAAAAAAATAAACAGATTGTGTTTCGACGTTTTGGGGGTAGCGCTTCATGAGTTCTTCTTTCTTTACAATAATACTGCTGTAGGCTAGAAAGTTCTATAACTCTTCGCGTTCAAAAAAACACGTTGCTTACCTCCCAGCCAATTGTCGTCCAGTGTCTCTAACCGAGTACTTGGCAAGATTGCTTAGAACCTGCAGTAG
>JACMIJ010000663.1:0-16799 GCA_014805365.1 Koerneria luziae
CGATGTGCTGTTTCACGCATTGGAAGCATATGATGATTTGTTTTCCGGCGAAATTACTTACGTAAGTTTGTCAGTGCGTAACGCATCTTATTTGTATTTTACAGGCTGTTTGCGATTCAGAGAGTGAAAAAGTTGCTTTGTTTTTGCCGGATACGATCGAAATACACTCAACTCTAGGATTTTCGAATATATCGTCATTTCCCAATCAACTAAAGAAGGTTGGCGTTTTTTCAATGGAATAAGCTTTCAGAACATTGTTAAAGCCGTGTTCTCGGATACAAGTCAGTATCTGTGTGTACTGACGAAGAATGATCAAGTGACGGTGTTTGTGACCGAGACGGGTGCGCCCTCCTTTGTTGTTGATTCCAAGCTGCAATTCTTCACCGATCTCGCCTACGTCGGCGACTGTGTGCATGTACTCAACAAGAAGTTCTCGGTGATGCGAGTGAAACAGGGAGTGGTATGTGGAAACATGTCTTCTGAGTTATCTACTGCAACAATATGACAATGACATTCTTTTCTCACGAATACTTTAAACTACGCGATGTAGCCCAAACATTCACAATACATGCAGTAACCACAAACTTCAGGCTTCAACTAGGTTTGTTTAGGACATCGGCACACAGAGCATGCACAACAGCGTCATCGGCTACCAAACGATCTCACAATTCCTCGTTGGCTACGATGGCGTCATGTTCCTCGGAACAACGTGCGGAAGAGTATGCCGTGTCCATGCTCATTGATAATCTTTGCAGATTTTGCGTTCTGCGGTCGGCAACTTGGAGGAACCGGATCTCATCCTCGCCGTTTCTCACGTACCACTGGAATTTGTAATTGTTGCCTGCTCTTTCATTTGCATACTTCTAGATGGCCATTCGATCTGGACATGTTCTGATGGGCTACAAAGACGGGTCGATGCTGACTTTCCCGCTTCGCAAGAACAAACCGTATCATTGGGACGACGATTTAATCCTCAGCGAATATAACTATGTCAGCAACTATGTAGGTCTACTGGTCAGCTGACTGTGTGAGTAGAAATTTCTTGTCAACGAAATCGACGTCGAGCGAAATCTCATTCGATCTGAAACTGAACATTTCGTCAAGAGCTACACTGATCAAAGGGATAAAGAGATCAGCAAAATGAGGGAAGAATTCGAAAGAACCATCAAGGCAATGAGGGATCGGGTTAAGGTACGCACACTATAAGAAATTAACATGACAAAAACATACGAATGTAATATCTCAGAGAGTCGAAGATGCATTTGAACAATCGGAACTCGACAAACAGTCGACTATTGCAAATCTGAAGAAGCTGTACGAGGAGGAAAGCTCACTTCAGTCCGAAAATCATGAGAAAATAATGAAAGAACAAAGCAAGCTCACATTGAGACTCGAGGAGAAACATCGCGAACAAGTAAGTGGAGACAACACATCATTGGTTAATGTTCAAGGTTGATCATCTCCATGAAAAGATGGAAGCAGAAAGGAAGGAGCTGGCCAATAGCTTTCAATACACTGAAGCACACCTAATCGACAGGAAGAACAAGCTGGAAGCAGAACTTCAAAAGGTATGACCAACAACGCACACCAAGCTAGGCCATTCTTCTAGATGAAGCTAGAAAGAGAGGAAGCGTACAGGATTCGCGATGAAGCAACAGCGAAAATGAACGCCGCCATGAAAAAGTATATCCAGGAAGAAGAATCACTGAAGCAAAAGAAGAAAGAAGAAATTCAAATGTTGGAAAAAGAGTTATGGAACGAGAAAGCGACGGTACGAACAGATTTCGACGAAGACGGATTCCTTGCAGAGCGTGCAACTCAGTGTTAAATACGACGCATCGCAAAACGAACTGTGCGCGGAGAAGACGTCGAATATGGTGCTACGCGAGCGCGTCGGGGCACTCGAAGAAGATTTGCGCATAACCCAGGCGAAATGTAACGGGGTACGCCGAGGAACATCCCTCTCACAGAATAACAACAAACTCTTCCAGATCACAAGCGAATTCGATGCGTTCAAGAAGGTCACCGAAATGGCGACGTTGCGACATAAGAAGCTGCTCGTCACCCATAAGCAGATTTCAGCTGATTTTGAAGAGGAACAAGCAAAGGTATCAGTGTGCTTTTGTTGTTGTTTTGATGGTGGTCTAACGTCACTTCGCATATAAATTATGTTCCTCTGGGGCATCTATTGCTTATGGCGATCAAAGGATTAGGATCTCTAAGACGTGGCGGGTGAGGGTGGACGAGGCATCAATTAGTTCCTTTTTGGGAAACAACAACCAATGATGTTTTGCGCTTTTCAGTGTCGAAAACTGAACCGACGGTTGGCCGAGTATCACAGTCGGCTGGATGAACTGTCGAAGAGCGTGTACAATCCGAAGAAGCTCGAGCAACTCGTCCTCGGTCTCTTAGCATTCATGAATAGCGAAAAGACATCTTGATCGTGTCCGAGAGACATCTTTGGTCTACTTCTTACCAGATTCTCACAGATTGTCATCCGAGGTGACAATCTGAGGTGTAGTGACAGAATAATGACTGCCATTGATCGGGTTGGCCATATTATGCATTTCCGAGTTGGCAATGATCCCTTCGGGGATTAACTGGCCAAGTCTTTCGTGTCGATTACTAGTAAGGCGAAGAAGCATCAAAATCTCTGTCGCCAAGCTTCCTCTTCTTCTTCTTTGTTTTGCCTCTCACACTCTTTCCCAGTTACCCACAACCTCTCGTGCTTGCAGATGCCCCATGGCATTAGGGGAAGTACCAAACTTTCGACGCTTCTCGTTTCGTGTTCTCTATTCTTTTGTGTTTTCCGTTCATTTTGATCAGTGCTCTTTCTCAGAAATGTTGCATAGCTATTGCTAGGCTGTCATTCGTTTGCTTTATTGCTTGCATAACGGCATGTTCAAGAATAAATTGTTATCTAAACGTCTGCATCTGCGGTGATTAAAGACATGCCATGATATATTTTGCTCTTTCCGGTTGGAAAACATTCTTTGGCTACTTAAAGACTTTCACACTCTCGAGAGGGACAAGGACACAGCCACGCAGGACACACCTCGCCATACCTTATTACATATGTTTGTTCGATAATGCCAAACCGTACTTCCCGTAGACATTACAGCCATGCATGTCTAATTTATTTTGATGCTATGTTATTTTTGGACGCCGTTAGTTCATACTAGCGGAAATATGTGTACCTCTTTATAAGATTATACTGTTACGTCTGATTCATTGACTTTATGATTGCTGAGCAATCAAATAGGCATAGCAGAACAGAAACCCATTCATTGAATCTTCCGACTCTATTTGGATCCCATCAGGTCCAAATAGATATGTCTTCAGTGTCTTGCTGACTCGTTTTATACACCAAGTTTATCCGTAATTGAATGCGGGCCTTCTTCAGAATGAGATTGTGCCAGCCCATTTCACTACAATCCATGTGAGTCTTCTCCTCCACCTGGCACGTCTCTTTTTTCCATCGAAATCGACGTGGGTGGTCTATCTCCTCAGTGATGAGGAGGATATTATAGAGGTATGCGGCGAATTGGGCACTATTTTGGGGCACATGGATGTTTAGATGAGAAGGGAAGTCCGTTTGCTGTGGTGTACTTGGACCTTCCTCGTTGTTGCCTATGTGACTGTGAATGGCAGCCCGGAAGAATATCGATTACTTTCTATTCTAAGGTATCCCTGTACGATATGCTAATGTTGACAATATGTGGTAAGGTGTAGTTGCATATGTAGGCCATCTTTTCTGAATGAGCACTATCATAGGCATTGATGAAAAAAAGTGGAAGTAGCTTCGATAGAAAATAACAGATCTTGTTGAAAGCAACACATGTTACCCAAGAGCACGTTACAAACTAATTTTTTATCTTCGTGAAGGCAGAACTATGATCCATTTGAACGCCCGGTTGCCAATTCGAGCGATCCTCTTCTGGTCACCGTCAAGATATATCTACAACAAATCCTCGATGTGGTATGTTACAACTTACATTCATAATTGATCCTCGTTTTTGTTCAGGACGAGAAAAATCAAGTGATAACGCTTGTCGCATGGATCGAATATGTAAGTGTGAAGTTGTGTAGGAAGTTGTTGTTGTCAGCAATGGACAGACTACAAACTGATGTGGCAACCGGAGGAATTCGGAGGCATCAAAGACATTCGAATCCCCGGCACAGCCAGTGCCATCTGGAAGCCCGATGTTCTTTTGTATAATAGGTAGCACACAAATGCATATCCAGGCCCTTTCATACAGTGCGGACGAAAACTTCGACTCCACGTATCCAGTGAACTATGTCGTCGCCCATACAGGATCGGTGAAGCAGGTCCCTCCCGGCATCATGAAGTTGTCGTGCAAGATCGACATCACATGGTTTCCCTTCGATGACCAAATGTGCCATCTCAAGGTGAGTGCATATTCCATTACTCGGTACACAACGGAGTCACACATGTTCCATCTCACTCATCGCCGCTCCATTATGCTCAAGTGTACGCAGCTCAAATGGCTCATTGTTAGCAAACAAATGAGTAGATGTTGCTACTGGTCATACACAATTTACATTGAATTTGGATCAAGCTAATGTATCATTGTCAATGATTCCATGACAGAGAGTGACGTGACATCCACCCCTCGATGGTTAATGTCCCTCGACCACCCGTCGCCTTCCTCATATGTACTAATCACAGCGGGAACTGGCGTGTAATCTCCATTGAGAAATGACATTTTTGATCGCTTTCGCTGTGTGTGACAGCCGCCTTCATGACAAATCGCGCACTCTCTTTCCATTATAATCGACAACACTCTGGAATAGATTATGTGCCCATCGGGCAGCTCGTGCGGATATCCGCCCATGTCAACTGCGCAGATAACGGGAGGAACAGCTGTGCCCAAATATACCCTTGTTGTGACTAAGTAAGATGATTGGTTGGAACTTCGTTTCACATTCCTATGAACAAATGCAATTGGAAGCTCAAATTTCTGTTTTTGGGCACATCCACCCTCATGCGTTTCAGTTCGGATCATGGACGTACAGTGGAAACTTCATCGATCTACAAATCAGCGCACCCACCGAGAAAGATATCAACATCCAGGGCATGGACGTCACGTATTACGTCGAGAACGGAGAATGGAATTTATTATGTTCGAAGCTTAATTCTTAATAATAATCTGTCATTGTGCTACACCCTTAAACTTTCTGATTGGCACAATCATTCGCATAGCAGAAACCGCAAAGCTTCTACCAGACGACAAATGAAACTACCTTCATGGCATTCTTGCAGCTGTTCCGGCGCGCAGTGAAGTGAATGTGTTTGACGAGCAACCGTATCCGTCCATCTACTTCTACTTGGTCATACAGCGTCGTACACTCTATTACGGCCTGAACCTGATCATTCCTAGCCTGCTCATCTCTCTCATGACTGTCTTAGGATTCACGCTTCCACCAGATGCCGGTGAAAAGATCACACTCGGTAAGTGATCAGCGAAAACTCGCCTTGCATGAAAGTTTGAAATCACAATCATCCGTGTTTCTTTTGTGCAAGGACTTTCTTTACAGAAATCACTATCCTCCTGTCGGTGTGTTTCTTCTTGAGTATGGTGGCCGATATGACTCCGCCAACATCAGAAGCTGTGCCTCTTATTGGTAGGTAGCAGAATAGTCGTTGCAGCCTAATATGTGCGAATGCTTTTGATACAATCGCTTGTCTCTGCGGAGCTCTATTTTCATTAGTAAAGAAAAAACTATTGTAAAGTGATAGAATAAAACGTTGTTATCTAGTTAATTCAATCTCGCATTGTCTTCAGGAGCCTTCTTCTCGTGTTGTATGTTGGTGGTGTCGGCATCTGTTGTCTTCACAGTTTTGGTTCTCAATCTGCACAACCGCAAGCCGGAGACACACGAGATGAGCCCATTCGTAAGTTTATGTAAAACGATAATGGAATCATTATCACAGAATGTACGTAATATTGTTAGTTGCTTCACTTATATATTTTATAGTGAATATAATATTGAACACACCTGTTTAGCTCCGCGAGTGTCTCCTCATCTGGCTGCCCTGGTTCCTTATGATGAGGCGACCCGGCACAACAATCTTCTCCAGGAAAACCTTCAAACACATGAAGGCTGAAGAGGCAATTCATTTCGTTCAACTATTCCTGAACATGTACAACTAACTCCAATTCAGGAGGCGAAGAGAATGATGGCAACCTCGCAGCGAAGCAACGAGCGACAGTCCTCAGATGGCCTTTCTCTCTTCAAGAGCATTCGTGTGGAGAAGCCGGGGATAAATGACGATAATTCCATCGAGAATCACAGAAACCGGTCGAACACAACCGGATACTCTGAGGCGGGATCATACGGACTGCAGACGGGCATCGTCTCTACCACACATGTCTGCAACAATCGAAGACCGAATCAGCTGCCGCCACTGAAGAACGGACTGGAATATACGGATGTCGATCCAATGGGAGGAGGTATGCACTTCTGTTGTACTCGTTGTTACACTTTTTTCTTTTATCCACCCAAAGCAAGATTCTCAATAACAGTATTTCAAATTCCGCTTTTTCAGGTGGCGCTGTTGCCGAAATGAACAAGTGCATGCAGAAGGCGTGCGTGGAGTTGAAGAACATTTCGAGTCAGATCAAGCTGATGCGAAAGCGAATGGAAGAGGATGAGAGGGTGCGACACGCACCACCACCTCCCTTTCTCGCATTACTTACCCATGCACAGGAAACACTTCTTGACAACAAACCTTTGAACTCTGTGCAACGAGCGAATGTTTGACGCGCTAATGGCAATTAGTTGTTTTACACCTTACAAATGACCTTTCCAATGGAATACTTGAAGGACGAACACTTTGGGGCTTCTCGTGAATACATTATGTGTCTTTCAGGACGAACAGGCAGCGAATGACTGGAAGTTCGCGGCGATGGTCGTGGATCGAATGTGCCTGATCACCTTCACCATCTTCATCGTCGTCTCCACTTGCGGCATCATGTTCAGTTCTCCGCATCTCATTGCGTGAGCTCGCGATCTTTTCATTTAGTTTTGTGTATCACTGGCCTGGTTGAACTCTCAACCGACTGCCGTTTTCTGCTACCTCAATTTCGTTGTGTCTTGTGCAATAATTCGATTTCTATTATTTTTCCATTTTGTTTTTTTGTCTATTTCGAAGGTTGTTCGCTGAGATTCCTATTGCACTTCACAAGAACTGTAATATGTTGATGTTTGCATAAACATCGTATGCAACAGATTTCCTCGTCTCTTCATTTCTTGTGTTGCATTCATCCCATTCCGGGTGTTCCTTCTATTTCTGCTCCTATTCGCTGTTTTTCTCTTCTTTTACCGGTAGTATTTTTATCCATATTTTGCCTGAATAATATTTTTCGATGCTTGGCTTCTCTTTTTGTATGTATCTTCCCAATATTTGCTGCTGTAAATTGTTTTCATGCTCAGTGGAAATGATGAATTGTATGTACTGTTAGTTCCCTTTGATAAATATGACACAAACAAGAGAAAAAGAAGATCTACGATGAAAAGAAGTGATGAAGTGTGTTGGAAGGTAACTCGGAATGTGCAAATGCGTATGATCTGGAGCGGTTCACAAAAGCGTTGTGTTTGGAGTATAAGGGAAACGATAGTCGTTGTCCTGCTCAGCATTCATAGAATGGTTCGTTCCACATCTGCTCCTCACCCCATCCAATAGCACCTTTCTTCCCATTATCCTCGGTTTCCCTTGTTCTCTTCATCCTCCCGTTTCCCTTTATATCCGCTGTGTTCCCGTTTCTGCCTTTGAACAGTTTTCACTGCTTCCGCGCTCTCCACTATCGACTCTCGAAATGTTTCGGTTAGTCCGATCTTTCTATCATGCAGTCTCATGCCATTAATTGTTAGTATTTTTTTATTGAGCTGTAATTCGATAGCTCAGTTTCAATTCTGTTTAATACCAATCGCATACATCGCTGCAAAGAAGGGACTTTTGCAATATCAGGTTTACTATGCTCTCAAAAACACCAAAACTGTTCGGTTAGCTTCGCATCTTCGACACCTTCTCCGGCCATTAGCCTTTTGATGCAATTAGCACTTTACGTGTCTGGTCTGATTTGCATATCTCATCTGTCTCTGGAATCAAGCTGCTCTAATGAGCCAAGTGTGCTGCCATTTGGGGTGTTCGGCGGCTGTTCCTCTGGGCCATTCCATTCTCTTCTCTACCGATCACAATCATCCCTCATTGTTCTGAAATGGGATGGCCGTTCATTCTCTATTCACATTTGGCGGATTTGTGGAAGGAATATCCTGAAATATCCTTATTTCTCGGCTTACGTTTGCTCTTTCCTGAATGTTCACTCCTCATTGTCCTCCGTTACCGTATCCCCCGTTCACCAGTCTACTGTATGGCCTGTTGTGCCGTGGCGCTGTTCATCCAACCGATTCGTGTTTCCTTCGTCTGTTTTCATGTGCCATCGTTGTGTAAATGTGAATGGCTTTCACGGATGATTCCGTTTTCGATGTCAACTTGTGCAATGGCCGCCGTTCATTGTTGGCTGCTATTCATTAAGGGGAGGGCGGATATTCCGCTTTCACTCCTCGTTTGGCCGCTGCTTCATTTTCATTGTAGACATACGACACCTTTTTTGAGGGTTTCACAACTATTAGTGCTCAATGGGGAGATTTCTTATTATTGGAGTCGAGAGCTCTTAGAGTAGCTTCAACATGCATATCTTGCAACCAGCGTTACAGTACTCTGTCTCTTTATCCCTTGGGTTCTGCACATTTTCCGATTCTGACTTCTTCTTTGGCAATGGCGCAAATCAGGGCGCCGAAATCGTTTTGGCGATGCGTCAAAATTCAATCAGACGGGTAGTGGCCGGGCATATGGAAGAGTGATGATTGTGCACAATGATGGTACTGATTGTGCACGTCGCAAAGTCGCTGGGGAGGCACATCAACTATGTCGCCGGTGGTCTATGCAGTTGACGAATAGATAGACCCGTCTTACTCCTAAGGAATACAGATGAGAGATATATGCATGCAATCTCTCATTTTGTACCTTGCTTCAGTAACGCGTACATTTATTTACACATGAGTATTGTGATTTCTTCTGCAAAAAATGTAATTTTTACCTGCTTCGAACAAGCATGACAATGCCTAATCGGCAAATGTATACTCTCATCAGTACACTCTGAATTGCTCTGCCGAAGTGGTTTTCTGTTGCAGAGATGTTTTGTGTCGGATATGCGCATTCGCTATTCCGCCATCAAAGAATGCGTGCCGGCCGGGAGTACTTCCGGAGTAGTTCCGTTATCAGCGGCCATCACATTTCCATCTCTGTACCATCGTAGCTTAGGCTCCTTGTACTTGCAATGCCGTGGCAAATAGAGTATTCTTCATCTCACACGCATGCCTTTTTACTATGCAACTAAAAGATTCCAGATCACCTGTCAGGGTATTACGAAATGTGAAATATAATGATCAGAATGTCTTGAAACACACAAAACAATTTTGCCTACAGCAAGTACTTACTGTCCTTATGCAAATAAAGTCAAGTCCGGAGACGGTGCCTCTCCGATTTTGTCTTCCCCGCACGAAGTCGTAAATTTCTTGGAGAGACACGCATGTATTGTGTTCGCGCCTGTTGCCTTGTTTCCCGGGTGAACTGTCCGTCCTTCGGGGCGACGCCTCCGAGGTGTCAGATGTGTTGCCCGCCCTTTGTTCGTTTCTACTCAGAGTTCACAGCAACAAAACATTCGTCCATTCTTGAGTTCGTTGCTCATACATTTCTGACTAGCACGGAATGCTAGTCAACCACGTTTTTATCTTTTTCTCGCTTACAATGATTCAAATGTAATAAATTTAACTGTATGATGTTAGTGTTACAATGTATGTGTTTAGGTTAACATCGTACATAGCTCTCAATTCACGGGTATGTTGTCTTGGCTGTCATCTCTTTATACATCCTGCGGGTGGCACATCTTGTCCTTTTCCGGTCTTCATAGCCACTGGTCAATTATTCCTTGCCCGCACATGCTAACACTACAAGTGTGTGCATGTTTATCCACAACATATCGCATCCATTTATATGTCTCTGTCAAGGAGAGCATCAGCTGGCGCACGCCTTTATGAGGGAGAAGTTTCTTAGTGCTTAATCTCAGTCTAATATCATTGCGCTTTGCTTCCTTCTCGTACGAAACAATGATACTCCTCGATTTCACACCTTGCCCTTGTTTACCTTGATCGCTTTTGTTTTGCGTGTGGTCGGTAGGCATTCATGCTCGCTACAGGAAACGACCCGAAATGAGCTGCTTCCTCGTTTTCTTTGATCAAATCTTCGCCTGAAAGAAAGCGAAGCAAACAGCGAAAGCTGACAAAATCACGAAAACATTAGGATAATCCAGGCACGCGCTGTCAGAAGACCAACTAATGAATTTTGAATTCACACTTTCTGTTTTCTTTGACTCTGCTATCGTTGAACATCCAGTGTTTTACAGATAAGGGTTATTATCCACATTATCTGTTGAATAATGTGTATGCACACTTAGCATCTTAGCAATGCTTATATGTGCATAAAAAGGTACTTAGCAGGTGTTGCATTTGCCGTCTGGCTGTTACTGTGAGGGCGGATGTTCGTTGTTTTCGATGTCCCTCGCAGGTGTTTCTGTGTCACTCGATCGCATTCGCCCGCCCGTCCGTCGTTCCTCGTTCCCCTTCTTCTTCTTTCATATCAAAGTTCTTTATGATTTTTTGCATTTTTCAAAAAGCTCACGCAACACGTGTCAAAGTATTTTGCATATCTTTTGAAGGGCAGTCGAGATTTGTCACATTTCCCCTCGGACTTCGTTCCCGGCCGCCTTTCATCCTCTTCTTTTTTGTCCATCGTTGTTGTCCTGCGTGTCATCGCAGTCCCCGAAGGCCGTTCTCCTCACTCTCGGCTGCATTTTCCATCCACAAATTGATGCTTGTGCAGGAAAGAATTATGACCATCGGCCGGCACACAAATTGTATGCCGTTTACAGCTCTCGCACACTTTTTTGTAGCAACATACAGCTGATTGAAGTTTCGCGCTGCTCATGTTTCGTCCTTTTTCAGCTTTTCTGGTCCTACTGAATGAGTTTGGATGAAGAGAAGTGAAGAACGTACAGAGTACTTTTTCTTTTCTTCGCAAGCTAGAATTCATGAGACTGCAATGTTGTAGAGAAATAGCAATATTCATTTTTTTCTGATTAGAGATACAGTGATTTCTTGGCCTTATGCAGATGTTAGTACTTACATAAAAAGCATACGGGGAGTGTGAACCACCTGCGGCGTACATGTGTGGTGCGGTCTATCCACATGTCGCTAATTCGTGCTACTTTGTCTCGCCGGCTTTGTCTCTCGGGTTACGATGTCTTTGTTATTGTTGCATCTCTACCATCTGTGCAAGTCGCGGCTTCTCAGATAGAGATACGATCATCATCTAGTTTGGCTGCTATTCAGAGATGAATGGCCATCATTTTCGGGGTTGCTGCTGCTTCTTCCCGAAGACGGCCGCCGATGATCGCGAATTAAGCGGCGGGCGGGAGCCGTGACGGCGGGCAACGCGATACTTAACACTTGTCTTGAAGACAAGCTCCCCGGGGACAATCAGCCGATATGAGAGGCATCATGCACATCCACTGCAGATTGTGTCGTAATGTGCTGAGGATGCCTCCCATCAAATCATTCCTACATCAGCAGTCCCACTATGTTCACTTTTGTTCGAGTATGAATAGACTATTGCTATACGAGCAATAATAGTATAGACGCAATCATTGCAATGATTCATAAAGCCGGTACAATAACATTCAAATGTCAAGATCATCTAATGGATGTTTCCTGCCATTTGCACTAAAGAAGCTGTGTTCTGTTCTAGCCGGTACCATTGGGTGTCGTCCGTTTTTTCATTGTTTCCTGTGTTCGAACATACTCCAAATCCACCCTCCTCATTCTCCATCATTTCAAAGCCATGCTACTTGTGTTTTGCATTCCGGAATGATCTATTGGCTTGGTTATCTGCCAGTTACTTTTGAAGATGGCTAACAATGGCTCGGTGTAGTGTTTCTCGGTTTTGATCTTCGCTTCTTGCCACCTGTTCAACCTTTCCGTTTCCAGGAATGAAGAAATACTTTCCTTGAAATAGTTGAGCCAACGAAATACTTAGTATGTTCTGTTCATAGGAAACATGTTGAGGGTGATTTCCTTGCAATGACTTGCTCCAGTCAACCCATGCACTTCGTTCGCTCGTCCACCATAATCGTTATTGGCCGTATCCTATCTGATATGCTTGGCCTCTCATATCCGTCGCTGCTTCTCCATTAATCTATGCAAAGGTGTATTCCTCTCCATTCGCATTAGTCTCATGGATGTGTGCATGGCGAAGGAAGGCACACGCTCCCTTCTGGTCACTCCAATTCATTTCAATGATGGCCAATGTTACCTCCCTCTGCTCTTTCGTTTTTGCGCTGTCGTGATTAAGATGCTCATTAAACGTTATTTTGTGAGAACTAACAGTTTCGTGCCATGTGCATATTATTCATAGGACGAACCTGGTATATATGCTGGACAGCAACTTCTTCATGATGAGATGACACGGGAGTTCCTGGGCTCCTTGCACATTTTTTTGTCTCAGGCTCACCATTGGGAGGGGATCACTTGCGCGTGTTGCTATGCTCATTTCCCTTAATCCTCGATTGTTTCTTGTCTACTCTTGAGTGAATGTTCTCTCTGCTGAACAACAAGTGCACCTTTCATTCTTCTCTGCGCATTGCAGCCAATGAGCATTAATAATTGCCCGATCTCACAAAACACCTTATTTTCCTCATGCGTGCTTTTTTTCCATTTTGTGGAACAATCGGACTCTCCATTTGAGTGAAATCTTTATACTCTTTCACTGCCTGTATTTACTCTCTTTTACGAACATAACATGAATAAATGTGTTCTAAGGAAAGGTTTCAGAGTTGCGATGGGAGTGCCGTTATACGGCGCTTTCCTCTGTTTTCTCGTCACAACTGTTCGTGGATATTCCGAGCCATGCCCAAAAAAGTGCACCTGCAAAAGTAAGCTGATCTATATATTGTTTAAAAAATAAAAATTTACAAAAGTAATAAATTTATGTCAGTTGTATTGTAAAACGTGACATCATCCAAAACTGTTGACAGCTATTCAAAGCTCTTTCTAGCCATCTTTGGTCGTGATCTTGAGTCTTTTATCGTTCATGGTTGCGCAGTCACGGCTTTATTCCCGTACACTTTTGCTGCCGACATAGCTAAAAATTATGCAAAATACCTCCGCTTTCCGACGTCGGCTGCCAAGTGTTTGGCAATTACTCGCTCTTTTGTCGAGTGCAATTTGATAGCATTAGCACATTCAAGCGGTTGCCTGTTTAGTAATGGAAGAGAGGCGAAGAAGCTGTCGCGAAACAGCGAATTAACTGCACTAATTAAAGAAAACACACCGCTTTAAGCGCAACATCTTATTGCTGCCGTTTCTTATTGTTAGTGCGAGCAACATGATTGATGAGAGCGAGAACAAAAAATTTTAGAAAAGGAGGCTTTAAAGGTCAAAAGACAGTGCGAGCTACAGAAGTATCATACGAGATGGTTTTCAGTGTCGTCGTTGGAGTGTCGAGGGATAAATGCAGTTGACTGGCACGATGTGCTTCTGTTTTTATCGGCGCCCGATGCCACGACCATTCTCAATGTTACGGTGACAAACTCGGACGTGACCACTCTCGCCTACTTCCCACAACATCAAAATCTTGAGTACGTTCAACTATATACTGTACCTTTAGAAATGATGCACACTGATAATACACTGATTCATTTTCAGATATCTTGATCTATCCAATTGTACTCTGAAACAGATCGACTTCAATCCCGAGTACCGATTTCCAAATATGCGAACGCTCATTCTGGCGAACAACATCATTGAGGTTTGTGTGAACTTACAGGCTCAATATGCAACTAAACATTCCAGATGTTGAATGAGCGCTGCTTTTCGCCTTTTCCTAACTTGGAAGAGCTGAGCCTTCGTAATAACTACATTCCGAAGCTCGACTACGAATATCTCAGACTGGTCAAAATGAAGAAGTTTGATGTCTCAAGAAACAAGATCACGGTATAATGTTCATTTTGGGAGCGTAGGATTTTGTTCTGCCTCAAAAAACAAAGCAACTTGATTATATCACCATTGCTATGCTAGTGTTAATTGCTATTACAAAGCAGTTGCCTATTTAAAGCGAAATTTCCATCAAACAACTGTATTGCACGGGATTCCTAACATTGTTTCGTTGCCCAGCTCGATTCGTGTTCCTCAAAGGCAATTGATGGGATGCGAACATAATCGTGACATGTCAAAATCATTTGGCGGGATTATTGTGGCATTAGCCATATGGTGATGAATTCGCCAGCAGAGAAGAGGCCAATTTGATTATCGCATCTGACAGATTGCATTATCCAGAGACTTTATGGAAAAGTGTGTTGGAAATTAATAATTTCGTTTTTTCTCTCGATAATTTGTAGTGAAACGCTTGTCCACTTGCTTCAGTGTTCCTTAAATATCTTTGAATGGATGGGAATCAGTCCTTTTTGAAGCCTCGACGGGGGAATATGTATATTGGCACAGAGAAATACGCATCTTGCTACCTCGATATGCATATCATTTCTAGTGATCATTGAGCGTGAAACCTTCGAATTGTTGTTATCAGTAAGCTGAAGCGGAAGTAGAGAACTAACACTATACATAGCCACGTATTATAGGTCGTATTCACACATCTTTAGTGTTTTATATGCTCCTGTCGCATAAGAAACATTGGTGTCAAATTTTCCACATGACTTACAGGACAGAACGTTTGCTTTCAGCAATTACACGGTACAGTATTCCGCCTTCTCTCTTCCGTGGAGAATCTGGATCTCTCTCACAATCTTCTGACACGTGCCCAGTCAAGCAACTTCTACACTCTTCAACGCCTTCGCTTCCTCAACCTGTCACACAACCACATCACACACTTCGACTATGACACCTTTGCCACGAATGTTCGGGTCGGTTCACACGTTCATGGACTTTCAAGCAGGGGTTTCTTCGAAGCAATGAAGATGCTGAAAGATACTGATATGATAGAACATTAAAGCCGGCATTATTGCCTAATCGTTAGTTAAGTAACAATGACAACTTTCCAGATCGAAAGTCTGGATTTGTCCTATAATCAGCTTTATCTATCACCAGGAGCGGACTTGAAACAAATGCTTTCACTGGTGGCGCTAAACATCAGTGGTAATCCTATTTCCACCCTCTCTGCATGGGAATTGGAATTCGACCGTCTGCAGGTACCACCATATAATATCTCTACTTTGACCAATAACAGTTATTTATATATCATGTAAACAGTTTCTATGAAAAAAATTCGGTCCTCATGGAGTGAAGAGTCCCAAATCCTGTATGTTTCCACAAGTTGGATATATGTATGAGTACCACTTATCAGCTTATTCAAAAAATGCTCTCCAGGTGTTTTCTGCCAGTAACTGTGCGAATCTGAGTGTGATCGAGGCGGGCGCCTTTTCGAAGTCACGCGACCTCCGATACGTGGATCTCTCGAACAATCACAGACTCACTTATATTTCCCCATCTGCTTTCGAAAATTGCACTTTGATCCACAGGTTTGTTGTGCGAAAACAGTTCGTATATGTTGACCATATCGACCTTCAGCCTCGATCTGCGGAATTGTTCGCTTCCGATTCTATTTTCGTCCATCCTTCGAGGTGTCGCCCAGGTGAGGAAAGTTGATATGGCGGTAGCCAGGGACAGGTGTCGTTGTCGGGGAACCGATTCGTGTGCGAGTGCATGGCAGCCGAAGTGGACAAGATCGACTCGACGACGGTCGTCGACTGGGATTCGGCGGAATGTGCACCGGAGGATGCACCATACAGCATATTGTACGTTCATGGCTTTACAAGCTGCTCTATCACAGAATTCTCAACTAAGTCTATAATAACAACATCGATAAGAAATGTAATTTCCGCTCTTGTGGGTTGAAACACACACGTTTCAGGAAACTATCGAATGCACGAGTTGGAAATTGTCCTGCCAGAGCGATCTTGCCCATGGGCGACACTGTGACTGCAAACATTGGCTCAACAACTTATTTGTACTGTGGAGCTCGGAATGAGCAGGATTCTGTTGTATGGAAGATGCCGAACGGCAGCACAATCGTCGGCGAAGACCCACTGGTGAGTTCCCGCCATCCTATGTGCTGACATTAGCGAAACAGTCTGCAGCACAAGTACACAAACACACACTGACAGCCTCTTGTTTTGTCGACATGTTGTGATGTCTATGAATAACGCAAATATATGGTGGTGTTCCATTGGAGATATGACAAAAATTGTCATTCGATGAGGAGGAGGAGCTATGCATGAACAGAATCAGTTGCCGACTCGCTGGATATTGTGGAGTGATAACGGAAATATGGCTTTGTCAATCCCTCAGTCGCACATTTTTTGTAATAGAGTCACCATAAGGGCAATGATACTATAAAGACAATCTAGCCGACATTCTCATGTTCACCGTTAGCCGCACATCGTGACCATCTTCGTGGAGTAGGCACCGTGGTAGATTGTGTTTAGCACTTTCCCCGGCAGACGACACTCGACATCATTCGAACCCGCGACGAATTCATGAACCGAGCACATTCGGTGAAGGTGTCCGAGAAGCACATCAACGGCAACGTTCGTTTCAGTTTCCTCAGTTCTTCGCATGCCACAGCACCCAAACACCATTCAGTTCAC
>JACMIJ010000664.1:0-16789 GCA_014805365.1 Koerneria luziae
ACTTTCACTTATCGGTTTGTGATCGTACGTTTCTTGCACCCGCAATTGCGAAATCGACCCGTTACTGATCTTTTTCTTACACTGAGTGCAGTATAAAACCCTTTTTCGGAGAGTTCGTTACCGTGTCCGCTATTCTTGCCAGTCTATTGTATTAATATTATTATTACATGTTACTAATATTATAATATTAATACTTTGCATACCCACTAACAATAAGTTTAGTATTTTATGTCTACTACTATATTACTGTTTCACAGAGTCATGGTCGTACTTCTTATCATAACTGCGGTTTTCGCCTTCTTTCTTTATTACGTCTGGAGCTATTATCGGTGGGTGGCCAAATACCCAAAGGGCCCGACACCATTACCCTTCATTGGCAATGTTCTTCAGGTATTCGCAACATGTTGTGCATAGCTTAAAAAAGCAAAGCTTGTTATGTGTTTAAAAAAAAGTACTTTCATTTGCAACGTATACAGCCTCAGAAAAACTTAAGTATGTATTTAGCTCAAACCCTTTTCAGTTGAGCAGTCATGTGGTATTCCGGGACTTCGAGCGATTCGCTAGGAAACATGGAAACGTGTTCACCGTCTTCCTACCGTCACCTATTGTTGTGATCTCCGATTACGATGCAATGAGAGAAGCTTACGTTGTTAAAGGTTCGTCAAAATATGATACTCAGAGAAAAACAATTCTCAAATTTTGAAGCTTTTAGCGCTCTTTAGTGCGTGAGTGAGATTGTGGACCCATCTTAATATGGGAATACCGCGAGGAAGAAAAATGCTTGAGTATTTATAACACTCCTTTCTTTAATAGGATCACAAAATACTTAACATGAGAAAATGAGTGTATTAAACACTCGATTGAAGTCAGTTGAGGCTTATTTTTCTGATTGTGAGTAGTTGCATTACTTTTTATATTACATTCAACTATTAAACTCACAAGTTGCGTACCCTAAGAAAAAACGTATTGTTAGGTGATGATTTCTACGGGCGCCCTAACGATCTTCTCGTTGATCTGCTGTCGTTTTCGAAGAACTCTGGTGTCATAAATTCAAATGGTCAGAATTGGCGGGAACAACGACGAACATCACTTCAAATCTTTCGTGACTTTGGAATGGGCAAGAATCTCATGGAGGAAAAGGTACAATTCATAAAATACATGGTTTTGCACCAAAAAAAACTACCAAATCAAAATGTAACTATTTCTTTGCTCACAGGTCCGAATTTCGGTGGAAGAGTATCTGACGTCCTTGGACAACATCAAAGACAAGAACCGAGTGGACTTACGTTGGCCCATTCAGGTACATAAATATTACCTTACTTCTTTCTTCGCATATTCAATTCATATTTTCATAAGGCAAATATGCGCGCAGGACAGGTTACTTCGGACAATAATCTCGACATTGTTGCCCAAGAGAGATGCCGTTTCGATACAAATTCGAGACTTTCAAGCTTATTCGCAATTGTGTATTGGAAACATTGGTAGCAAATGATAATAAGGAATAACGAAATGTTGTCAGAAATGCATGCAACCGACGAATTCCATAAATGTTGCGTTTCACTCTGCATATAATACCGAACGTTGTTAGAAGCTCGATTATTCTTGCAAAAGATTACAAAGATTATAAAAGAAATTTCATAATGTCCAAAATGTTTGCTTCAGACCATGGTGTCCAATGTTATCAACGAAACTCTGTTCGGCTTCCGCTACAAGTATGACGATTGTCAAGAACTCATGGATTTTGTTGAGCAGTTTAACAAAGTAAGTGATCAGAATACTATTAGTGAATTAGTATAGAAGAAACAGATACTAGAAACCTCTTTGTCAAAAATTTTACAGGATGTAGAGATAACTGTCATTGGCTGCAGCGTGAGCATTATGTCTGTACACATAACAGACCGGCAGCAGAAAAGCAAGTATAGTATATGATTGTAAGAGAGTTTTATTCACGGTTTCTGACTTACCTTAAATAAAGCATCAGCATTTCTTAACTTCAATTTTTGCAGTACCTCCAAGGAATCACCGATGCAATCTGGGTGCACTTTGCCATCAGATTTCCTTTGCTGACAAAGCTTCCGTACATTGGCTATCATCTCTATGGAAAATACGTTGCAAATCTGCAAAAGGTGAGCAGTGTTCTTGTTCTTAAGGGCAAAAAAAACCAATCCGGCAGCTGATATTATTGCTAGAAGAGGGAACGATTGCCGAGCATGCGATGGGAATACCTGACATCATTTTGTACAAATGTCCAACTGTCGCTGTATAACCATATCTTATTGTTAGGTTTCTTTCTAATTGCGCGAATTTGCTAAAGTATTCAAAAGTTGTGCCATTTTCCAATTTTGTGAACCTGCTATGAACGGTGAAGCTTACAAAACTGAGTATATAACAACAGTTGGATATTTGCAGAGAACGGAGTCAAGTATTCTCATAGTACTTATTGTTAGAAGTTAGAAGCAAAACGCTATGTGCTTACATACATGCCCATAGCAGTTTTTGAAAGTGATAGTATGCATAGAAAGTTGCCTTTACAATATATCACGGCCACAACTTCATCGAGTACTGACCGTTCCCTTGTTAGATGAAGGACCACATCATACGACAGACGACGCGAGTGGCCAAAACCTACGAAGCCGACGTCGAGCCAAATTGTTTCGTTCACGCTTACATGCAACGGATGCCACATAACACATACCTCACGTATGACATTTCAGATTTTTAAAAACCACATTTTATGTATACAACATGTCACTAGCCGAAGATTTATTGTACTGTCATGTACATACGCTTACAGTTGTAAAACAAATTAAAATAGGCCGGAAACCGTCAGTTTACCGAGAAATTCGCTTATGTGTATTCCCTGAACACAAAAGTGGATTTAGTAAAAAAAAACCCATTATGATTTCCCTTTGTGTGAATGAACTGACGGTTTACGATCCCTTTTATGCAACAGTTTGTGACCTGTAGTAATTGCTCAGCTCTCGTTTGTACATGTCGCATGCTGCTTTTGTAGGAAGCAAAAATCATCTCAATATTTAGAACGGAAGAGCTGCAAGCGTGTTGTTTTGACTTTTTCCTTGCCGGTCAAGAGAGCACTACGAACACGCTTCGATGGGCGATGCTCTACATGGCGAAGCATCAGGATGTTCAGGTCTGCCATACTTTGTCTACATATGAAAATGAGGTTACTGTAGGCTGTGAATACGCTGTAAGTTATATTCAGGACAGAGTTCGCTCGGAGATTGCTCAATCGGTTGGCTCCGCCTCCCGACTGCCTTCGCTGAGCGATCGCCCGCGGATGCCGTACACGACCGCGACGCTTCTGGAGATTCAGCGATACGCGAATATCTTCGGATTCAATGTATTCCATCGAACCGTTGTGGATACGGAACTGGATGTATGCTTGAGCTTCCTTCGATCTGACTCATATTACCAAGCTTGTTAAAAGAATCGTTATTGTGCCAATACAGAGCTGTGTGAGTAAGAAACCCAACTTCTGTGAAGGAGGAACTATGTACAGGAAACGATAGTCTTTGGTTCTAAAAATCCAGTGTTTCTGGCCTTCCCTAGAAATTGTAAGACTTGATAGAGCTGACAGAAAGGTGAATTCACTCGCAACTTTGTAGAATGGCGGAGAATCATGACAGTAAGAGTTACTGCACGGCAACAATCGGATATTTCTTACCATAATATGACATTTTTCAGGGAAAGAGCATCCCGGCCAATACCCTTGTAAACGGCGACATCCACATGATTCTCGCTAACGATCCGTTGTTCGAGAATCCGGAGCAGTTCAATCCGGAACGATTCCTCTCGGCGGACGGTTCCTCCATCAATAAGGTTTATTTCAAGGTGGCCAGGAACCGTTGTTTTTGTTAGCAGAAATGCGTGTATAAGCGACCCGCAACTTCTGTAAGGGGGGCAAATATATAAGGAAATGGTGGCTTTTGCCTCCGAGGATTCACGGTTTCCGGTCCCCTTTCAATTGTGCTTGGCGATGATAGTCTCTTTAGCATACCCGAGGCTATGTCACTTCCGTCGGTCCCAAATTTGCATACTCCTTGGTGCTTGTAAGAGAAATGTTTTTTCTTACTCTTTTTGTAAGTATGCTGACAATGAGATGACGAATGTAGTTATCATAGAGTTTTACAATTAGAACATATTCATTTCACTTGTTCGCGCTTACATTAAAAGAATCAGTTGCTTAACTTGAGAAGCCGAAAAAATCGGTTGCTAACAATAAGATACCCAAGACTGCAGTACACTAGTTTTTGTATGATAAACTTACAATGTCTGTCTGACGGCTCCACAGTTTTATGACAAAGATCAGTCTCCATTTCTCAACTACAATTGTAAGACGCACGACGGTAGTGCATGTATTGTATCATCTAAACCATGGCACGTTGTGTGCGTGTTCCTAGAGGTCAGGCCACACCTCCCCAGATTGGAAGATGATTGATGATTCCTCACTTCATGTTGTGTCACCGGGATGGCTCGGCAGGAGGCTGAGACCATCTCTGGTATTCCCGAGTGTATAAAGGCTAAACAACAACTATAACATATCCGTTTATTGTGTCCCGGTGTTGTCGGGATACGATATCTCTCATAACCATTAGACTCCGCCCGTCCAATCTGGGAGGTGTGGTCTGACCTCTAGGAACACACACAACATGCCATAGCTTTGATTATACAATACATGCACTACCGTATTACAGTAGAATGCCCTTTAGGAAGTTGCCGACCACTGCATTCCCTTCTCGATCGGGAAGCGTCAGTGTGCTGGCGAGGCGCTGGCGCGAGTCGAGTTGTTTCTGGGATTCACCGCGATGTTGCAACGATATCGGATTCTTCCGCCTGTTGATGGTTCACTCAATCTCGAACCCATCTACAACACCATTCATATGCCACATGCGAATCTACTGCAGTTGATTCCTCTTGAGCAATGAGAATGTCCATAGAAACTGTTATTATTGGTTTATCTGACTTCGTGCTGTATAAATATCCGACTTTCGTCAATTATTTACGCGCATTCATGCTTTTTCATAGTTCAATAGCTTGTGAAATGCTGAATTTGTATACTTTGGCAAAGTTGGGTAATTCGAAAGATACCTGGCATATTTTTGCTGTGAAACATGAACAAATAGGGAGTACTGATGTTTGCTGTTTTGAAACTCGAAAGGTTAATATCATGTGCTACGTGATATGACAGTACAACATTGGATTACAACACTCATTTCTTTCAATAGGGTTGCGAAATACCTAGCACTATGAAAAGGAGTCGGTCTAGCAACGAAAAAATCCTAACTATAAGATAACAACAAGTTAGCAATTCGCCATGAGAAAGAATACAGTTATTTTCCGAGTATATTTTTAACGATGTTTATATAAGAAAGAAGGGAAAATGGAAAACAAGCACCGTATGTTTAAAAAAAAAGGTAGGATGTTCTCATGAGAGTTGTGTGTTCCTGAAGGAACAATTCACATCCGACTGAATTCCGGAATGGAAGGTATTGAAGAGAACGGAGCATGTTGTTCTCACCCAACCCATTCAACTTCACATGCACTCACAGACATTCAAAGAAGTTCCAAAGACCAACATACTAGTAAGGATATCATAGAGGTAATAACTCTATCTAACGTTTTCCAACGCGTGCTTCCTATTGGCTTACTTGACTCCGTTCTGTACAAATATCCGACTGTCGATTCATAATGGTATCTTATTGTTAGGTTTCTTTCCAATTACCCATATTTGCCAAAGTATTCGAATCTTGCACAAACCTATATCATTTCACAAGCTTGTGAACCTGTGCTCAATTGTGAAAAAACTTGAATACGCTTACAAAATTGAATATATGGCGACAGTCGGACATTTGTACAGAACGGAGTCAGATATTCCAATAGTATGCTATCATTTGTTGTTTACAAGCGTTGTGGCTTTCTTGCGATGTTGGGACATGTGCACTCGCTTGTTTTGTGCTTCAAAGTTGCAATATTTTAACCGTTCCTCGATATGGATGCTGCTTGCTCGGATGAATTCACCAAAATGCTGAACAGTTTGGACAAATATTTCATGTCTTCCGCGATCAATAGGGTTCTTCGGCGAAATAGGAAGATGTCACATAAAGCTGGCGAATCTCAGCCACTCCCTGTGGAAGGACACGTTATTCTCACAATGATCAGAACATTCGGAACTACAGTCTATTCGAGTGTTCGCTGCTCTGTGTGTTCAGATTACGGTAGCAATGGGATCCGAAAAAAAGTCAAGGTCGAACAACATACACGCATGTTGTGGGTGTTCTGTGACACTTCGGAAACAGCAATGGGGGGATGATGTACCGGTGGAGGTGGACTTACAAGTAATTGAGATTCGCATGAATTATGTGACATCTTACTTTTGTACAAAAGGAGCAAAGGCACTTTTTTTCCGTTTTATATAGCGTTCACATTGAACTCCAGGACAAGTCAAGTCTTTAGATTATTTTGCCGTATTTTGGCTATTATAGCCGTCATAAAACACTACATAAATCGACACTCAAGATTGCTAATAGTCCACATTAGAGTCAACCACACTAGATACACGGCAATGGACCTCAGCATTCGAGGTGCTAAAAAGTGTCTTGCATCCTTGCTTAAGGACACGTGGAGGCAATACATATGAGGTTGTATTCTTGTTGTTGTGGACAGCCATGTACAATTGGAATAAATGACTGCACAAATATTGTCCGAATATTTACTAGTGTGATCAACTTTTTTATTTCAGTAGCTTTACAAGTTTTTAGAAAGGCAAATAGTACATTTTGGCAGATTTTTGTTATGACGAAGAATCATAACAATAAGATTTGGATGTATAGCGACAGTCGGTAATAGTACTTTTGGCATTCCTGACTCCGTTCTGTACAAATGTCCGACTGTCGCTATACATTAAATTTTGCAAGCGTATTTAAACTTCGCACAGTTTATTGTAGGTTCACAAGTTTTGAAAACGGCGTCCGGCTGTAAAAAAATGAAATACGCTAGCAAATTTGGGTAATTGAACAAACCTAACAATAAGATGTGCTTACACGGCGGCAGTCGGATATTTGTACGGAACGGAGTTGATCATGCCAATAATAAACATTTCGTGGTTACAAAAATGTTGCTTTCACTTGATTTGTTGTTCATTCTGGTGTCGTTGATGTTCCCCAACTTCATTCTTCCCCAGTGTCCACGCAACACTGTCGGTAGTGTAGCCGAGTCAATTCAGGGGCGGTCCACTGGGTGCCCAGGCTAGGGTTTGTCCTATCTAGACGGGAAGCACCGACCCTGCGAATGCGGGAATGGTGTAAGGAAGAAGAAGATGTTCCCCGATGGAAGAATGCGATCGCGAAGAACCTTTCAGAATGCGGAACAAACGAAATTTCTAAGTTCTTTGTGTTCCTATAAAAATGAGGTATATTAGGCCATAAAACGTTGCGACCAAACAACCTACATTTTCTCGAGCCATGTTTGCGTCACTGTTGTCTGTGTGCTATCGGTTCCGTCTGTCACTCAGAGAAAAATAACCCTCAAATAAGCCTGAAAAGTGCTTGAGGGTTTACAACCCTCATTTTCTCTCCTGTTAGAAATTCTGACTATAAACTACACTCAGTTCAAAAAAGAGGATTTATAACACTGCAGCAGTAAACAGTGAATATACATACATATGTATCGGTATTATGGTAGTTACCATGCCGATCGAAGGCATCGTCTTATGAATCCGTCGTCATTGTTAGTCATCCATTCGTACAAGAGTTGTTGAGATTGGTGGTCTCAAGAGGAGGAGGGAGGGTCGTCTCGGAGGGAAGGTGATAGCATATGGCTGTCGCCGTCCGCTAGGGCAGAACAGCCTGTCCCTGGTGTGAGGAGGACAACCCCGGAATTCCCTTTCCCTGCGCCTGATCTTTGCTCCGATGTTGATCCTTGAATTGATGGTGGATTGACGTGGAAGTATAAGACAATGTCCTTCGATTAGAAAACAGTAAAAAAAACTCTCAAATTTGATGGTTATTTTTCTGTGAGCACCTAGCATATATGTCACATCCAAAGATTACGTGTGCTTACTGGACCAAAAAACACTCTCGCGTCTTTCATATTAGGAAAGTGTTAGCACAAAACATACGGTTTCGGGTTAGTTAGATTGATTCTAAGCAATGTGCAGTGATAAGAATCTTACAATTAGGGGAAAGTCTTCTATAATATGTGTCTTCTATAAGTGTGGCTGCCTTATAATCAACCACCTTCAAGTTTAAATATATTATTATTAGGAAAAGCTTCTCCCGTAATCAGAGGGGTTAATCGACGAGGGTTCCTGAAGTGCCAGGAACACTTTGGGAATTTAAGGCCGGTGGATCCCACCCGAACCCGGCCCGATACCCCCACTACCATATAAACCGACCCCGGAGGGATGGCACCCTGGTGAGGCGGGAGGCACGTCGCGGGGGTCGAACCCGGGTTAGCGGGACGCGGTGGTATGGAGAGTAGCGCATCATGCCACTACACCACTGTGCTCCTACATACAAATTACTTTTGCTAAATATAGACTCGTGTGCCCTGTCAACTGAGATATTAGTTTTTAATATTATTATTAAAGAAAATGGAGGAGTTCATGAATATGCTCATTGTTAGCGAAATAGAAGCTACCGTAATGCTTCTGGGCCCACTCTAGCAAGCATTTCATCATTCGGTGTTGCACAATTCCGCCAGTTTGACTTGGTCTTTGCGCGCTGAAGCAGAGATCACGCACTGAACGCACGCACATACATGCGGAAAACACTCGTACTTTGACCAATTACGAACACAATGATGAAACTGTTCCAAACACATCAGCCTTTTACTAGACCGTAACGTATGTATAAATACTCAGTTAGCCACTGACGACAGTTATGGGATCGTTCTACAACAGTATTTTGTACAACGTTTTGAGCTATTCTTACAATTACATAGATCGCCAATTGAAAATTTGCATATTGTTCTGTCTACCCCTTTGTGCCTGTATGCAAATGCGGTATATTAGATCGGCGGTCATGAAACGCTGCATTTGAATATACAAGTAGTCCGGAAACACCAATATTACCTACCTCTGATCATTTGAACCTCTAAATATGTTTGTCTAAATATGCATATGATGCAGCTAACAATATGCAAGTAGGTGACTGTCAACTGCCATGTGAATTGCAATCCTGTTAAAGAAGAACTAAACTGACTTTTTAAAGTACAAAGCCATAGCATATCCTGGGTGTGGTTGACACTTCTGTAGCTTTTTTAGTGTTGTAAATGCCGTTTGAGTGTTTTATTGCGCTTGGAATACCGAAAAATGGCCAAAATAACACATAGCTATGCCCTATTTATTCATGTTTCAGAGCATGCATAAGACTATACAGGCATAGTAGGTAGTGAGTTTACTCCTTCTCTAAAACAAACACGAAGAACATAAGGAAGGCAAAGATCAGAAATATACGTACCTTCAACTGTCACTTATCGCTCTGTGATCGTATTCTTTTTACACCCGCAATTGCGAATTTGACCCGTCACTGATCTTCTTCTCAGATTGTGTTCAGTATAAAGTTCGCGTTCGGAGCGTTCTTTACAGTGTCCACTATTTTTATCAGTTTATCAATACTATTGAAACATCTTACTAATACTTTTAGTACTTTGTATAGGATGGGGGGCGTATCAATATTGGTAGAACGTTTCATCTACTGTGTCCTGAGATCTGCACGGTTCTGAGATCGACCAAGCTTTTCTTCTTTTTTTCTTTTTGTATAGATTCTTATTAACAATAAGTTTAGTATTTTGAGTATACCATTATATTACTGTTTCACAGATTCATGGTCGTACTTCTTATCATCACGACATTTGCCGCCTACCTTGCTTATTATGTCTGGAGCTACTATCGGTGGGTGGCCAAATATCCAAAGGGTCCGACACCACTACCGTTCATTGGCAATGTTCTTCAGGTATCACGTTGAGACAGTGTCAAATTTTCTAATTTCATTTTTCTTTTGAGGAAACCTTAAGGACAGTATGCAAGAATGGTACTGTAGACTGGCAAGCGCAACATGCTCTGTATTGTAGTGGACTCCTTTAACTTGTAACTGTATAATTTCAAGGTACGCAGTCACAGGAAAAGCTCACGTTTCCAGAGAAGCATCTTAGCCAAGCCTTTTCAGTTGAGCAGTCATGTGGTATTCCGAGACTTTGAGCGATTCGCTAGGAAACATGGAAACGTGTTCACCGTCTTCCTGCCGTCACCGATTGTTGTGATCTCTGATTTTGATGCAATAAAAGAAGCCTACGTTGTGAAAGGTTTGTTAAATACAACACTGAGATACATAAAGTTTGATTTTTGAGTGTTTTTAACACTTTTCAGCGCTTGTTGAGTGTTTATAACACTCATTTGCTCAGTAGGATAGCGAAGTACTTAACATAAAGAAAATGAGTGTTTTAAACATTCAAACACTATTGAGGATTATTTGAGGATTATATTGCTTTGAATAGTTATATTACACTTACAATTAACCATTACACACACAAGTTGCGTACCCGGACAAACTATTGTTAGGTGATGATTTCTACGGGCGTCCTAACGATCTTCTCGTTGATCTGCTGTCGTTTTCGAAGAACTCTGGTGTCATAAATTCAAATGGTCAGAATTGGCGAGAACAACGACGGACATCGCTGCAAATCTTCCGTGACTTTGGAATGGGCAAGAATCTCATGGAGGAGCAGGTATGTACATACCACAAAAAATTATTGTTCAGCAGGAAAAATAGGCTTCAGGCCAAGATGTACAAATTTTGGTTATCTCATTGTCAGGTCCGAATTTCGGTGGAAGAATATCTGACATTCTTGGACAACATCAAGGATAAGAATCGAGTGGACTTGCGCTGGCCCATTCAGGTATTGTCTTTTTCCTGCTATATCTTTGACCTTTTTGTTTACATATCCAAGGATCATACGGCTAATGCAATAACAAGACGGGTTACTCCACACGATTATTTCGACATTGCTACATAACAGAGAGGTGGCGCTCTAACAAACGGTAGCCCTTTTGCGTCATATACTTCATCAAACCTTTTTTCCAATAAATTCATTGTTTTCACTTTGGAAGTCAATTTGACATTTTCATAGCCATTCGTAAAAATCGAAGGTACCAAATGCTAGAAAGCGATATCTTGTCAGAAATGTATACAACAGAAAGAACAATCACACAAATGTTGCGTTTCACTCTGTATATGACATCGAACAGTATACGCAAACGTATGGAGTTCGATTTTTTTTTTACAAAAGAAATCTCATAATGTCCAAAATGTTTGCTTCAGACGATGGTCTCCAATGTCATCAACGAAACTCTGTTCGGATTCCGCTACAAGTATGACGATTGTCAAGAACTCATGGACTTTGTTGAGCAGTTTAACAAAGTAAGCGATCAATACATATACTGTTACTAAAGTATTATATTATACATAGAGGAAAGGGGGGGGGAAGAGTCTCTTTATTTGGAATGTATCATGAACTGTCGTCAGTCGATCGAAAATTTCCTGTGTTCTCTACTGATTCGAGGAGCCGTATGGCCATTATAGTAGTAGAATCGTATTTACACACAAGCATATTCCTGACTTGTGACTAACGTACAGTATGTCGAGAGTTTTGCACTGGAGGTCCAATTTTTCATAGGAACATTTCACAGGATCTTCAGATAACTGTGATTGATCACAGTATGGGCATTACATATGTATGTACTCATTATAGATATGCTTCAACTGTAAGAGGGACAGCATATGATTGCAAGAGAATATGATTCACGGCTTCTGACTTTGCATAAAGAAAGTATCGGCTCTTTTTACCTTCAATTTTTGCAGTACCTCCAAGGAATCACCGATGCAATCTGGGTGCACTTTGCCGTTAAATTTCCTTTGTTGACAAAGATACCGTACATTGGCTATAACATCTATGGAAAGCACGTTGCTAATCTACAGAAGGTGAACAATATTCTTGTTGTTAGTAGCAACAGAAACAGCTGCCGTAGTAGTAAACCCCCCTGAATCCGCGAGCTTGAAACCTCGGAGGATCCTGTGAACTCAATGGAAATGTCCATTAGTAAGCAGAACCTGGGAGGTTTCTAGTTCACAGAATCCGGGGGATTTACTACCGCGGCTGATGGTATTGCCAGAAGAGGGAAAAACGGGCGAGAATGCGAATTGGAACACCTCCTTTTGTATAAATGTCCCACTGTAGCGACTGTACGTGCTCAAATTCGCTAACATACTATTGGCATACATGATTCAGTTCTGTACAAATATCCGACTTTGGCCTGTTTAACCACATCTTATTGTTAGGTTTCTTTCTAATTGCACGAATTTTCTAATGTATTCAAAACTTTCCGAAACCTTATGCAATTTTTGTGAACCTGCTATGAACGGTGAAAATTGTAACAAGCTTACAAAACTGACAATATAGCAATAGTTGGATTTTTGTACATAACGGAATTAAGTATTTCCAAGAGCAACGGAGTCAGGCATTCCAATAGTACTTATTGTTGGAAGATCGAAGCAAAACGACGCATACTATGGGCTTAGATGAAGGACCACATCATACGACAGACGACGCGAGTGGCCAAAACCTACGACGCCGACATCGAGCCAACTTGTTTCGTACACGCATACATGCAACGGATGCCGCATAATACATACCTCTCGTATGATTTTTTCCGATTTCTAAAGACCACATCTTATGCAACATATACAACATTATATTATATTATATGATAAAACATACAATATGCAACATGTATGCAACATTTTGTACAATTTACACAATGCATGTTGCTTTTGAAATGAGGCCGGAAACCGTTGGTTAGCTGAATTGCGTGTATAAGAGACCCGCAACTTCTGTGAGCGGGCAAGTTCTATAAGATAATATCCATATAGTAATTAGTCACATGTGTATAAGTGCAATGCCTTCACATGATGTATTATTCAAGCCGAATAAAGTATGTAATGTATGTAATGTAATGTATATAAGGAAATAACCGTTTGTGCTTCGAAAAATTAACGGTTTCCGACCCCATTAAAAAGAAAATGTCTCGATATTTAGAACGGAAGAACTGCAAGCGTGTTGTTTCGACTTTTTTCTTGCCGGCCAAGAGAGCACTACGAACACGCTTCGATGGGCGATGCTCTACATGGCAATGCATCAGGATGTTCAGGTTTGTCATATTTGCATGCCACCATAACACTGTCTTACAATTATCATGCCCTTTGAATGTACTGTTTTATCGCCACGTAAATCACGTTTGCTCTTTTGAATCTCTTTGTTTAAATATGTAAATGAGGATACTGCAGGTTGTAAATACACCATAAGTTCTATTCAGGACAGAGTTCGCTCGGAGATTGTTGAATCTGTAGGCTCCGCCTCCCGACTGCCTTCGCTGAGCGACCGCCCGCGGATGCCGTACACGACCGCGACGCTTCTGGAGATTCAACGATACGCGAATATCTTCGGATTCAACCTCCTTCACAGAACCGTCGTCGATACCGAACTGGATGTATGTAAAAATGATATAGTGAAGAAGAAATAGTTAAAGTAAAGGATGTAATTAAAGGAGGCCAGAAACCGTTGTTTTGTGTTAGCAGAATTGCGTGTATAAGCGACCCGCAACTTCTGTGAAGGGGGGGACTATATAAGGAAATGGTGGCTTTTGCCTCCGAGGAACCACGGTTTCCGGCCCCCTATAAGTAACTAAACATAACAATAAGAGAGAAAAGTGCTACTTATTAGTTCAGTGTTGGGACAGATCGGTTTCGGTCTCTAAGTCCTGACCGACCAGCCCCTCCTCGGGACGAGACCATCATCAGAGGATGTAGGCTTGAGCTTCCTTCGATCTGGCTGGCTCTTTTTGCCGAGCTTATTCGGGATTGTAAGACTTCATAACCAGAAAAATATAAATTTGTACTCAATCTGAAGCGACTATCTACTATGGCTTTATTAGGAAAAACAAGCGTTGATAACATGTCCCAATGTCACACTTTCTGACGTCAAATCAAGTTGACGTCTTAATTGAAAGGCCAGATGGAATTTTTCAAATTTTTTGACTAATAGGGTATGCAATTAAGAACTTATAGCTGTCATTTCGTAATATTATCTTGCAACTGAAGCTGTAATTTAGGTTTTTAGTTCAAAATTAACGTCGTTGTCACGGCCTTCTGAATACCAATTTTCGACGTTATTGTATTTTTTCTAGTTTGTTTGGCACATGTCTCCTTGCTCCCAAAACTTCAGAGCTGTAGCTTCATCCGCCATGAAATGTCACATAAAAAGATTACTCAAAAAGTCTTAATTGGGGATTTACGCATATACATATAATAGGGGACAAAAAATGTGCAAAGAACCTCGGGGGACGTTCAACAGCCGATAAACAGGAGCTATGTTACCTGCTTCAACCGACTGCATATAGCCAGGAACCCCAAACCTGGCTGACCCATTCGGGCATTGAACTTGCGTTCACGTACGTAGAGGCAGCCACGCTAGGCACTAGGCCATGCCGCCCTACTGTGAGGCGGATCCCTGGTCGGGGCCATTAACCGATCGCCCCGTTTTATGATAAGCAGTGCCACCGCGCTATGTTCCAGTGTTGAAACAGAAACGAACTGTGTATGCATTACACAATTCTAACAATAAGATGCTGATTATGTAAGGCGGCAGTCTAGGAATGATACTTGATCGGTAGACAACAACACAGCAATGCAGTCACGTTGGTCTGTCTTCTACGATTAATGGCAACATTGTGCTTGTTCCTCAGATAATCAGAACGGGGTATTCGTGAACATTGAGTGCCTGTTGCGGCTGTTCTACCCCCTCTGTACAACCCAAAAGTACAACTTTCCTATAATATGATATTTTTAGGGAAAGAGCATCCCGGCCAATACTCTTGTAAACGGCGACATCCACGTGATCCTTGCCAACGATCCCCTGTTCGAGAATCCAGAGGAGTTCAATCCGGAACGATTCCTCTCGGCAGACGGTTCCTCCATCAATAAGGTTTGTTGCAATGTTTGCTTACAAGGGTACGGTCTGACCTCAACGAGAAATCGGGTGTACTGAGGTACCGCATGTTGTTCGGTACCCTTTCAGGATCTCAAAACTGTTTTCAAAAAGTTCCCATCCATTCCTGGTGTTTGAGAAACTGGGCATCCAAAACTGACAGAATAATACACTCGGAAAGCGTTGTGCAAATACATTGGTCTCTTTGACAATCACAGTACCCTATCAGGATACCGAACAAAATGTGGTACCTCAGTGCACTCAAATTTCTCGTTCAGCTCAGACCCTTATTAGCCACTTTCGCCACCTCAGCATGCACAAAGTGCTGAGGTTACGTAACTTCCGTCTGTCCCAAATTTGCATATATTCCTTTGTTCTTGTAAGAGAAGCCTTGCAATTGTGTGCAAATGAGGTACGGTAGGTCGCCTGAAACAACATGATGTGAGCATACTAATTGTAAGATGAACGCCTACTGTCAATCCTCTTAGTAAGCTAAGGTGCCAGAAACAGTCATCATAGCATTTTACAACCATAATATAATAGAATATCATTATTTCTCTTGCTCGCACTCACAGTGAAGGTGCTGCGAAACCGTTGTTTTCTGCTAAGAGAATTGTGTGTTTGTAAGAGTAAGAGCTTCTGTGAGGGGTTCAACTGCATAGTGAAAATTTGGTTTTTTTGCCTCCGAGGATTCACTGTTTCTGGCCTCTTTTAAAAGAAGCCTCGGCAGAATCGGTTGCTAACAATGAGATACCCAAGACTCTGCGCAACACCAGTTTTTTGTATAATGCATACATATAGTGTCTGTCTGACGGCTTCACAGTTTTATGACAAAGATAAGTTCCCATTTGTCAACTCTAATTGTAAGACGCACAGCGTAAAAACGCAAAAAAAAGAAAACGTAAAGCGCATGGTGGATTTCCATTCAGGAAGTTGCCGACCATTGCATTCCATTCTCGATCGGGAAGCGTCAGTGTGCCGGAGAGGCACTGGCTCGCGTTGAACTATTTCTGGGATTCACTGCGATGCTGCAGCGATATCGCATTCTTCCGCCTATTGATGGTTCACTCAATCTCGAACCCATCTACAACACCATTCATATGCCACATGCGAATCTGCTGCAGCTGATTCCTCTTGAACAATGATAATGTCCACAGAAATTGTTATTATTGGCTTATCTAGAGAGGTATTGGTACCTGGTTATTAGAGAAATCAGGCCCCTTTAAGTGGAGATAACAATAAATGAGGTCCACCCAATTCTACGATCTACAATACATAGCGCACGAAACTGTTGGACTGTTCCGCGTTGTGCGCAACCCATGTAATGATTCCGAGAGGGACAATCGACTATGGTAGAATGGCCCACACTCTTCCCACAAATTATACGGATGACCCACCCTGTTCCCTCAGAAATAAATCCATTATAACTGTCGTGTGGAAGTGCTAGGTGTGAATTACGGTATTCAGGTATGGGCAACATCTCCAGTGTACACGTTTGAGACGAGCGGTTATGAGAGGATACGATAAGACGACAAAGGGATTGCCCATTGGAGTCACGTGGATCGGTCGCATCGTGATTAGGCAGCCAATATCTTCAACAACACCTTTGAAGATCGCTACAGACAGCGGATAAAACATGTCATGTCTTCAGTGTATTAGACTCACGAAAATGCAAAATACATCGTTCCGATAGCAACAAAGGAATACATGTTCTCGCTAATAGTCAACA
>JACMIJ010000665.1:0-16781 GCA_014805365.1 Koerneria luziae
GATGGTGCAATTTACTAAGTGTACTGTAACCGGTTCCCGGTCTACAGTATGTTGGTACAGTATCAGAGGGGTCCGACTAAGGCCCACGGAGCAATCCATTATAGTGAACTATGAGTACGGTAGCATTCGTAAATTTCTTAACTCGGCCTACAGTATACCTACAGTACCGGACTTTGTAATCGGCCCAATCGGAATGAATATGTAGTACAGTGGTAGGTTCCATTTGGTACTGTGGTAAGTGGTATTTCTCAAAACCTTTACGTAACAGACGCACACACACCTTAGCACTTGTTATATATGGAGTAAATGACGTCATCGTATTCAGATCGTCAGGAAATACAAAAGGCGAAGCAGCGGGCGCGTGTGGAGGAGCGCCACTCCTTCCTCTCCGGTTGTCCCGAGTGTTTCTCATCGATCCTCGATGATATCGATCGATTGGTATTTCCCGACGTTCCCGACTATTCACAATTCAATCAACTATTGCAAAGCGTATGCATGGAGAACAATATTCAAATGATGGACAGGTATTCCATCTATCGTTCATCTTATTGTTAGGATATTCCGACTACTGTTGTTTCTATTGATATTCACTGACGTGTCCATATTTCTTTAAATGGTTTTAATTACATATAAATATCAGATGGGATTGGGAAGTGGACAGCTCGCCAACATCGAAATCGGTCTCCGGTGAGGAAACAACATCCTCGGACAAGGAAAGCTTCGTTCCAAAAGGAAGCTTCGAATAACAGTCATATGATCAATCAATACTAGTAATAAACCCAGTATCATTGAATATATGCGAATGTTATTGCATTTTCGATCATACTTTATTACCACTGATTTTGTGACATAGTAATAGGGAAAGACACTTCTGGCAAGAAACGTTTGTACTGGGCAGAGGTAATTCATCCGACTAATTAGATGATATTGTATAGTGCATGGTACGTGCCAATCTAAGATATTTTGTTTCCACTAAGAATCTAAGCATCAACGATAATACAAACGAAAGATAGATTGGAGAGGATCATCTCGGTTCATCGGTCGCTTCAAGTTGATCGACGATATCGGCGAGGAGAGGAGGGGGGAGGACCAGGAACGGACAACGACGACTCTGTTGAGAACACGAACGAAGGGACGGCAGACGGAGCAGTAACCGGGCATACCGCAGAGGGTCCTGCAACGAATATTCGGATACCTTATTCGGACATGCAGAACATTCTTTATCGCAGTATCCCTAATTGTCATCATCAAATTTGTTGCTATTCATCAGATAACAAGATAGATCATAGCCCCAAAGGCGAACCTGTGGATGTCGTGACAGACAGTATTCCTTGAGACAGAGGAATACTTTCTCTCGTTGAGTCCTTATCTGCCCTGCACAAAGGAGTCCGGCGACTTCGGGATTGAGAAGAACGATAAGGCGGAGAGCACCCAACTCCATTCGGTCGACCGACATCTCAGCAAGTCGATCCGTCAATTGGGTCAAGATATCGTGGAAGAGGGAGAGTTGACCGCATCTGAGAAAGGGGTTGCTAAGAGAGGAGCATCATAGCTTTGAACGCAATTTATCGTTTTAAGCATTTGTAAAACACCGGATGGCCGATTTTCTCAACATGAAGGTGCCAAATCACAAGTGGATTCAAAACGTTTGTACGACGTTAGATCATACCGCTAAAGTAATAGTTGCTCAGATGTCGTACCTTTCCGCATCGGCTTCCGTGAATATAGTTTCGGACCACAGAAGGAGTCCTTCCCTACTCGATCGATACGAGATGTCGGAGAGAATCAACTCCGTCCAGGCTGCAATGGTCGATCTTCTCCTCACCAACTATAAGAATACTCAAAGACGTTCGAATGGGCAATTTTACAATTAGTGAAAAACAACGTTTGATGTAAAAGAACAAACGAAAAATGAAAAATGATCGATTGAACGTTTTCGGGATGAAACAGACTCACTGTGTTTTATCAATCGTGCTCTGTCCATAATGGGCAATTGTGCAAATGCCGGAACACCCGCTGCCCATTCGACAAGACGTGCGCAATGCCATCGGATGTTATCGGAAGAGCGCGGAGAGTACGGTGGGTCAACCGGTGGAGAGGAGGTGAGGCCAACCAGCAGATGTTCGTCTTTCACTTGCGTCTCCGCCGGAAATTCCTCTGATGGTTTTGAATACGCGGATTGACGTTCTTCTTGGACTGCTGAAAAGGCTTGATTACACAATAATATGAACAATGGTTACCATTTCATCGTTTGCAAAGATAATAGAAAATAGAAAAACAATGTAGGAATGTGTTCACAAACCATCTTTCTTCATGCCCATTGCTTGACATTTGGAGTACCGACAGAACTGACAGCGATTGCGTTGTCTCTTATCGATAATGCAGTTCTTGTTGTGTCTGCAGGTGTATGTCAAGTCCTTCCTCACCGTTCGCTTGAAGAATCCCTTGCATCCTTCACAACTGAAACTATCTCTACAACACGAAACAAAAAATCCATCAGCAATCTTCTCGTCAGTTTTCTGGCATTTCATTATTTTCGTAGTTTAATAGTTATACGACAAAAAAGTGAAGACATACCTGGATACCCCATAATGCTTGCCACTGGCACGATCTCCGCAAATGACGCATGTTACACGGAGCTTCGATTGTTCATCAGAAGACGAACTAAACAGTCATTGGTCAGATACGTCCCTTCCCCATATACTGACTAATCAGCAAGAATAACAATAAGAGGCAAACAAGTAAATTGGAGCCCATTGGTCTTGCTTTTAGCACACAACAACATGGCCAACACACAAGAACTTTCGGTGAAATGAGTTGCATTTGCATCATACTTCGAAAGAATGAAGAAGTACCTGGAAGGGATTTGGAAATGTTCGGAGGAGAAAACGGGAGGGGCGACGGTCAAACTGGGCATTGAAGAGGAAGAAGCTGAATGGATACGGATCATTGGGACAATGCAACATCAAATGGACAGAGACAACAGGACACAGAATGACGACGAGGAGGACTGGAGAATAAGAGCAGCTTATTATTATTATTATTGCTTAATGTTGCTCTGCTTGATAACATGTAGTTTTTTTAACTCCTTGTTTGCGTCTATGTTGACACAATGACAGTTTTGCAAGATACCTTATTGTTAGGGATGACAAGGAACGACGTGACAAAAACAGTCGAAATGTCAATTAGCAGAAACAAACACGTGGCTTATTACAATACATTATGGGATGACCATGAAGAATGCAAGTTCGCCCTTCATGCGATCAAATCTCGCTCAAATAAACACAACACAACTCACTCTCCATCTCCTTTCATTTACAGTCTATCGATAATGTATGTATACATATACATATACATATACATATACATATACATATACATATACATATACATATACATATACAATGTATAATATGTATATACATACAGTACGTTTCCGCATATTATTTTGTATATTAGGGATTGTATTGTTGATCAGTATTGTAGTCGTTGTAAGTCTAATCTCACTTCTTGCCGCCTTTTCCCATGATTCCCTCATTCGCTCTTTGACCACCGCGATGTTGCCAATCACTTTTTTGTCCGATGAGATGTCTCACACAAAAAACCCATAAAAGAGGAGGGTGACCAATGGGTAAAAGGACATTTGGAGGACAAGAGACAACTGATGAATACCCACAATTATCAGATAAGAAACAACAGACGATCTTCAGTACTGGAACTCACTGATAGTAAGAGAACTGAAGTGGGAAATACAAGGAATGGAAAATTAAGACAGAATATGGAAGAACACTACAATGCTGACAAGAATCAGGCAGTAAAAGTTGTTATGAAACGAATTCTTTCGCTCTCTCACATTACAAAATGACAAGTGAATCAATAAGAGTATTTATGAATAGTATTAACAAGAAGATATTCAGTAACACACTTGTCTAAACAACCGGCAATAAGTGACCGCTCCCTCAGTTTCCCTTCCCGGGACGGAACAAGTCGCGCGGATTAGTGTGCCATTGTGTGCGAGTCCGTTCAATACAAATCAAGCAGTAATAACCACCCGGGACTGTGCAAGTAGGCCAACACACACAGACAACACTCACCCGACGACCACGAGAAGAAGGTCCGAGTCGTCTCTCCGTCCTGTCCGACTCCCTGTCCGACACTCTGTCCGACTCCCTGTCCAACTCCCTGTCCACCCTGGCCACTCTCGGGTTCTTCACATTTCACCCATTCACAACCAACCATGGGAAAAGTAACAATATCTGGCCAGTGGCGGGTGGACGAGTAGAGGGAAATGGGATGGGAGGGGATGGGACACAAGGTCACTCACTGTGAGATCACTCGAGAATTCAAGAGATATCCTCTGGCATCGAGGTCATCCAATGGCGCTTATGGGCAGGTGGCGAGAGCTAGCGAGTGAATAGCTAGAGGCAAGTTATTATTGTTAGCGCAAAGCCTAATTGTAAGCATGACTTAAATTGTCAACTAGTGAAAATGTGAAAGTGATTTTGTTTACTCAACAAGTCTCCTCAAAGCTTGTACGTCCAACTTTTGACTTTGCTTGTTCTGTTTCTAAAAGTGGAAAAATTAGAGAGAAGAACCATGTGATATCTCGATTTGCGCGACAAATTACACCCGACAATGTTTATTCCATATGTACAGATAACGGAGATAACACAAACAGGCAGGTGCTATGTGTTTATGTTCACTAGGCTTCCTTATTGTCAGTTTCTTCCTCATTGGCACTTTCGGCTTTCTTCTTCTTTTCAGCTCGATGAGCTTTCTTCGATGAAGCTAAAATTGCGTCAAGTAGATGTGTGAAAGATATTGTAATCGGAAATGGTATTTCGACCTTGGATGGAAATGAGAGAACAATGGAACATACTGGCCATCTCCCATGCAGAGATACTGGAAGGAGCAGAAGGGGAAGGTGGAGGAGGAGATCGGAGAGGAGACGAACTGCGCTCTGCAAGGGAAGCAATCTCGAATACGTATACTCGTTAATTGATTCTTTGATTTCCGACGGCTCAAGAACTCCATGGTCCAATGGTAGAAACAATTGCTCTTCTTTGTCAACACAATGCATTCCTTTTCACTCTTTGCTTCTTATCATAAACGTACTGCTGGGCGGAGGTCGGGGTCGTCTGGCATAGGAAACACGGACCATCGCCCCTTCGATCATCGTCTCGTCCATCTGCAATTGCACTTCTAGTATTACGAATGAAAGCAATTCATATTCAGGCACAGGGAAACTGATTGTGAGTATGAGATTCCACGCGTACGAACATCAACATTCGTCCCCAACACATCTTTGCACTTTCAATAACACAGAGCTTTTTCGTAGATTTCCTTTTTTGGCAAAATGGAAGTGCAACTTACATTGTTCACTGCCTCTTCAGCTTCTTCGAGTGAGCTCATCCAGACAAAGGCCGTTCTGCAATGGAAGCACATCATTCACACTAATCAATAACAATGAGTTAACAATTACAACGATAGACTTCTAATACAATAGCAGTTAGGCATGAATATACAGAAGAACGGACCGTCTCCTCTGGTCGATATCAATCGCCTTCACTTCTCCAACCGCCGTGAATGCGTTTTCCAGTGATTCCTCTCGAAGGAACTGACCGCGAACATACAACATGTCACCTGCAGATACGGTAGTAAGAATACAGTAATCATGCACAAGTTATAAGTTGAACGCTTTCTATTGTACGTCAAACTGAACAGAATAACGCACTTTTAGGCGGTTCATCCTCCGAAGGACGAGAGGCACTGGAGACACGCGATCCCGAAACCGGTGCCTGACAAAAGAAATCTTGTTGTTAGTATCATAGAAAGGAAACTTAGTGTTTATTTTTGGTAAATTATGAAGTACAATCTTCTTGTTAGACAACGTCTTTTATGAGAAAGAGAATCATTTCTAGCGAGCGCTTCGCTTATTCGGACCGAATAGCAGTATACGGTATACTGTACAGTAAGATGGGCAGCTTCAGTCTTTCTAACACCCCAGTTATAAGTTACAGCCATTAAGTGTTCTGGTAAACACTCACAGGGATCTCGCCGTCTTCCCCGATACTTTTCGTTCTTCTCTCGACTCCTTTTGCCCGTTTGAACGTGTTCTTCTCATCAGCTTTCTTCACTGTGATCAACCCGGAGGCGATTTTCTTCCTCAGTTCCTCCGTGTTCACTGATGCCACTTCGATCTCTGAATACACAAGTAATTACGGTTTTCATTATCAAAGTGATTATTACTACAACTAACTTTTTTTGATTTCCTTGTCGTTTTGCCCAGACATGGACGTCCGTCGGCTGCTCTCGATTCGCTTTCTCTGAAAACCCTCCTCTTGGAATTCATGATTGTTATAAGTTGTCACTTTCATATGTTATAACAAAGAAACCAATACTCGTTTGTTAATACTACTATGGTATACTACATTATGACATGGCGCAAATGAAAATATGATACCAGTGTCTTCAGTCGGACGTGCATCTCCTTCAGATGCTCTTCTTCAGAAGTCAGTGAAGTGGGGAACACAAGAGGGTCACGTAACATCTGAATATCAAAATGAAAAAGTATCTATCGATAATAACAATAACACTAAAAGCCATTACAACAGTCATAGACTATGCACCGTGATCTTGTTGTTAGCTAAAATAAGGAATGGCAGAAAATAACCATAACAATAAGATTTTAATTTATTGTGACAATTAGATATTTGTACGCAATGGAGTCAGGTATTTCAATAGCACAAATATGAATGCTACAATACCTTCTCCCTAGTCTACAAAATCCGTCCTTCCTGTCCGATACAGGCCGTAAGTCTTGTTGCAGTCGTATTCCAACGGAACGATATATTCCCCTCGCACATTATGTCCTTCTACACACATTATATCCTCTCATTTATCTCTATAGAACAATATGAGCAAATGCAGAATGAATGCAAATGACACTGAAAGACAATGCACACAACATCATCGTCCTCATTAATAAAAAAACATGTACGCAAATAATTTAAAACAACCTTAGCGTCGGCTTAACGAATTCAAAACAAAGAAGCACTGCCTCGCTGATTACTGTAACTCGTATATAAAAAGAGACGTACATCACACATACTAATAGTGAAGGCAGTCAAAACAAACAACAGCCAAAACAATTAATATAACAACCTAATGAAAGCCTAGTTTTGGACAAGAAGGGACCGGACATAAAAGAAGGCGAGCAAATAAGAGAAGAAGCTGTAACCGGTGTATGACAACATAGACATTTTGACTAGAGCATGAAAGAGACAATGAGGCCGTGATCGACAATCGAGGACAGTACATGGATATCCATTCCCTGGGGACAGTACATGGACATCCATTCCCAATCTCAATATGAGAAAACATTACTCCATACACGACGCCCTCTATATCGGTTCATTCAGTAACGCAGTTATAAAACTAGAAAGAACCATTCCTAGCTTACTGATAGAAACAAAGATAAAAACTACTCGATTGTCGATCATTGCACACCTGTCCGCATGCGAAGCGGAAGCGGAACGAAACGCGGAAGCCGCTTCCCTCTCATGTCATCGGGGCTCCTAATTTCTTCCGCACATTCTCATATACAACGTAGCTGATACTCACAGCCGGGATCACCTAAATTGTATAAAATATTATACAAAACATGCAATGAACTTATAGAAACCCTTTAGAAACGAAGTACGGTATTCAGTTTTGGTAACAAAGTCCCCTTATATTGAAAGAAAAATACATTTTTGTAAGGCTTATTTGGTTGCACCCATAACACGTCATTATCAGTTCCAATCAGCCGTTTATCAGACAGCAATAATGGAATGTCCGCATGACATATTCTTGGGAAAATACTACGGTTAGCTTTAAGGACTGTTCCGGTATAGCAGGTAATAGTATAACAGATGCCCACAATATAGCCCATATTCTTCCAGCGCTTTCTGTGTAATTGTGACATCTGACCTACTTTTTGTCCCAACTCGCAAATAAGTGATCTAAGATCCCGTCTTAAGAGCTCATCGTCAGTGAATTTTTTCAGAGTGCACCCTTAAATTAAGCATAATAGAAAAAAGTACATGTAATACTTGTTGTATGCCAAAAAGAATCTCCGGAATTGAAGAAGAAAATACCTTCATGAAATTGGGAGTGATTCCTCGGTACAATCCAGTCAATCCCTCGTTTCGGATGATATACTTGAACTGGCCGGACATCGTATCGGGTTGGGTCGGATCGGCCGATATCGCTGTAGAGGAAAATGAGAAGGGAGCAAGAGAACAGCTACTCTTTCAACACAAACAGTCGTATCCAAATATCCAACGAACACATTCTGTGAATTACCATTTCCATGAAATAAACATAATGACAAACAATAGAATGATCTACTTACATCTGGCCTGTAGTCGTGTCCGAACGAGTGCCAGGGGATACGATGCCAATTGCCCGAAAGTGGAACTGCATGTGCCACAGGCCAAGAGACCCAATACACCGGGTTCACTCGCCACTCGAGACACGTACAATGCCTGCAAATACAAAAACCTGCTAACCTTCCCAGAAAATTGACTATAACTAAATTATCGCCAACAAGAAAGGAATAATTTTATAGAATTGGAAAAAATAACATGAAAATCTTCTTTTGTTGCCATTCTGCCTATTCCACTAAATGAATGCAATGGATCTCTCTTCTACTCTCTATCTGCACTTGCCTTCTCTCTATTGTAAAAAGTGACAAGCATATGTCAAATGGGACAATAAATGTCCAATGAAAAAGCCCTCATACTTTGGTATATTGAACTTCATCACACTGAACACAGACATCAGACTACAAAGAAAGAGTTCATTGCGACCAGATGTCAAATGACAAACCTTGAGTGTCTCGTAGATGGCTAAATCGATTCCAGCATACGGAATGATTCCTAGCAGATTCGGAACGTATCCCTGCACAAAAATACGCATCATACGACAACAAAAAGAATGGAAGGATGAAAAAATATCGTCTTCGTATATTATGTAAAGACAACCTTATAGAAAGTGTTAAATCCCTCCTTTCGATACAATTTGACGGCGAAATGAGCGAGTCCCTTGTTGAGTTGTCCTGTTCTTCTGAGTGCAAGTCGTGTCTTGAGGACTTCCATGGGATAGATTATCGTCTGGGAGATCGCACCCGCCGAGGATCCCGCACAGAATCTCTCGACTATGGTAAGTTCTTTGTCGCCCTTTGCCTTTTGGATCAACCGCTTCACCTGCAAAAAAAAAACACAGTGCGTGGTTGAGGAACAGATGTATGCCATTGTTTGATGTTTTCCTATTGTTAGAACACAATTGAAAAATGTACCGAGATGTACCGAGAACCAGCATTGTTAGCATTACCATTGTTATTCAATATTTCGCTTAAGCATAGTAAAACGGAAGTCGATAAGGAAATGAAGGATGAGCAAGATTAGATCTTGCAATACGCTAATAGAGCTTCTAATCCCGCAAAGCCTTCGAGTCAAAGGTTAGGATAACACAGAAAAGGCCCGGAATAGCAAAAGATAAGGAAACGGATCAAACTATTCTTATTGCCATGCCATTACTAAAAAATTTAAACAGCAAGAAAAAAAGTAACTTTGCATACCTGTTCATAAGCCATAAACTTGATGGCGGATTCGGGTGCGATCTTGACCACATTGATGCCATTTCCTCTCCAGAACGACTTGACTCCACCTTCTTGATGCAACAATTTGACAGCGGAGAAGACATTCAATCGATTGGACCGCGTCGCGTGCACTTGCATGTACACTTTGACGCGGTCGAGGGGAGCCGTGCATGTCCGACTCATACAACCAGCCACCGCTCCCGCCACCAGATGCTTCCACCTGAAGCGAGGAATTCCCTTTCCCTCTAATACTTTCTCCTTATATAAAAAACACAAGGAAACGAACGTTCTAGAAATATGGGATAAACGCATACCAAACTCCTGATTGCATTTCTTCCTGGGAGAAGTCCTCCGGCACTTGTGAATCCTCTCCGATGTCAATAACCTGGAAAAGTACTTTATTTGGAGACCATTTTTTGTCAATCTCCTAATCTTAAGAAGACATAAAACGCACACAATACTAGTTATACGCATTAAACGTGAAAAGCGTGAACTTCCACTTTTTATATCAAGGCAGAATTACTTATTTGCCAACTACAAACACATAATAAAAATAGTTGGTGACATACAGTGCATAAACAAGAAAAATGTGTTCCTGCCTCCTCTAGCAAATGACATACCAAATTGTGTTTCCAGAAGCCGGCGATATCCTTCGGATCGGAACTGGGATAAAGCAGCATAAAGTCCTTGAATTCGTTGACGTCTATACTGGAGGAGCCGGTTTGATCCATCCTGGATAGACAAGGCCATCCAACACATATCAACTACCAAGTGCCTAGCTGGGACACTTTCTCCCCATAAAACAGTTTAACAATTAAATGAAATTTATGCTTTGGGTAAAAATTTGGCCAATACTTCATTACCTAACAATTAGATGTGCAATGATCAGTTTCAAGAGGCAACTTAATTGGTTTAAAATTCCGATCTAGTTTACACTGGATTTTTCGCTCAATCTCAGCTAGCATTAAAATACCGGACTTGAAAAATCGGGATGGCTCAATCAATTTCAAAGCGTAATGTATGAGCAATTCAATGACTTTCTATTTGATGCATTTTGTAAAGACACCATCTTTTTGGATGACTACTATAAACACATAACACTTAAGACCTTACTGTTAACTGATTCTGGCCAACACTTCGTAGAATGATAGTTAGAGCTAGCAATAAATATCTATATAACAAGGTATAGATAAAACATGCATTCGCAATCCCAAAAATTTTCCCAAGTAATACCAAAAGTTATTTTCTTCAGAATCTTCCCACAAATGCGCATACATGGCTAGAATTATCCTATGGAACACATCTCTCTTTCTCTTCACTTACTGTTCAACAATGTTCTTCGCCCTCGTTTCGGATAATGGAATGCCCAAATCGTCGCAATATGTCTTTATCTCTCTTACGTCGATATATCCTGGAAAAGAGGAAACGTTAAGGAATATCCATTGATAGTCGTCCAATTATAAAAACTGCGTTACATTCCATGGCTTTGTACAACTACATATAACTTGGAATCCAAAATGACTATGCATAATATAAAGTGTGTACGAACCATCTCTATTCTTATCAAGTTCCTTGAAAACTTTCTCCAATTGTCTCTCGTGTTCTACCACATAATTTACGAATTCGCCAAAGCTGACGTGGTCGTCCTTCTCCGATGACGACATTCGGGCCAAGATTTTCTGAAGGAAAGGAAATCAAGTCATGTTTTATGGAAATGTATAAGTCATCGCAATTCCTAATGTCAGACGAAAGCTGCAGAATCTGTTGTATTTCAATTGCAAGGAAGCCCTGCAGATAGCAAAGATACGATAAAATTAATGGATGAAACGCGATACCGGGGCCATTCTGGTGGGAATGTGCGGCATCTCGTGTTTGAGTGCCACTGTCAGATCCCGTATGTCGATGGTCCCGTCATTGTCATAATCCAACCGTTGATATAACTCTCGTAGTCTGTCAAGTAACATATTCAAACACAATTATGCACCCATAATAACAAGCTACATTGACCTCAAGTTATTTGGCATAAGGGGAATTCGGCTTCCACGAAGAAACCCACTTTGAATCAAAATTACCAGTTCACTTCCTGTCTAAAGAACTATCTGACTTCATTCCTATCTTGCAGTGCAGTATACAGTACCTCTTTTCCTTTTCCGGATCAAGTCCATATAGATTAGCATGTGTGATGACGGCAGTCTCAACGGGGATCGAACCCTGGATGAGCCCGTGATACTTATTCGGGTCTTTCGTCGGGATCAACAAGGGCGAGACTTGTTTCACTTGCGAGGTGATCCCAGGAGGCAACGGAGGACCGCCTGCAGTGAGAGATGTTTAGTCACATAAGGGCAACCAACCTCCGGTTGACATAAATTCATGTTTGACATACCGAAAAACAGATGGGTTATCTCATGCGAGTTTGGCTACTTGGTTTTCGACCCAATACGTAGGAGAGACAAAGCGCAAAGAATTACAAATGAACTGTCTGGCCCAGCAAGCCATACACACGCATATGTACACAGCGCGATCGCCAGCACGCTTATTTAATTTGCATATTTAAACAGATTTTCAAAAGGACAAAGAAGGTCTATTTCCCATTTCCGGACCGGTGTAAATACAATGCATTCAAAATGATGAGTGGAAGTTACACGTTGAACAAGTGAAATGTATTTGACTGGTACGAGTAACACCTTAACAGCAAAAACAAAAACTAGTGCCAAGAGAAGTATGAAGTGAGTGCAAGAAAGTAAACAGATGTGACCGGAACAATGACAAACCTTTGTCTGGAGGAGTATTCTGGGTGTCCGGATGCTTTTCCGTTGTGCGGGACATCGATGGAGACGCGAACAACCGGCCACACCTCCAACACACTCTTCAGATAAAAAAGGAACAGCAAATCGGCGTCGAAACACCAAAGAAACTTGTTATTCACCGCAGCGAACACCAGAAATTAGTTTGGCAACTTGCCAGCAGTCTTGGTGCGACCGTAGAAATGAATACTGCGGAAACGCACTATTATCCTGATGCGCCCTTTAACTAATTATTTTTGTTTTTTCTTCTTGCACGTAATTTACTTGAGTATGCTGCAAGTTTGTGTACTCACCAATTCAATTTAGTTTGCCGTCCTTTCTCCAATTAAATTTCAAAGTGCAATATCACGTCGTTACAAATTTAGCGAGATGTTGCCCACGAAGGCTTCTGGAAGCTCAGCCGGGCAGGGGATGATGACAAAGGCTCTAACAGTCCAGGAATACAAACGACGATTAAGGGACAATGTTCGATCGCTCAATGAAAACTTCATCAATATCATAAACGCCGCCAAGGTACGGGTATTGCTTAGCTCTAACAATAAGATAATATATCCTAACAATAAGACTGAATCAGGAAGATGAGTGCAAGTGTAGCCTCAGACTTTGCCTCACGTATATGTTCAGATTGCGACTGAGGATCAATCGTTGAAAGTGCAGAATGGGCGAATGGCAGAGTTCTATTCAACTAAGAACGAGATGACCGTCCGGGCCGCCCTTATTGTATGGTTTTTCTTATCTTTCTGATTATTGTTGTTTGCAAGAATTGTCGTTTCTTGTGAATATTTATGCCCTTAAATGAGGACATTTACTGGTTTCCTATCAGTGATTTTCAGGTGAAAGCATGCGATGAGCTAATGAAGCTGTCGAATGATCTGAAGGAGTTCCTCATTCTACACGACTTCAACTATCTCACACAGGCCATCAAAACGTGAGGCTTTTCTTTGCTTCCGTTTAACCATTTTTCATGTTTTGTAATGAATGCTAAAGGCAATACATGTAATTTTGTTAAGAAACAATTCGGACAACCAAATACATATAAGTAACTGAAGAAGCATTTCTATATGATTGTGATTTGATTACTGTTGTTGGTGTTTTATTTTGCCTATTATTTGTGTATTTGCAGAGCGGAAGATCTTTGTGATGAGAAGATGAAGAGACAATCGCGGCGACACGCGGAACTCCGTGTCGATTTGGCCAATATCATCTCCGATGTCGACAAGGAACTTCTCGAACATTTCTCATTACGGTCATAGCGCTTTTTTGTTTCATATGTATGTATTTTGTTATTGTTAATTGTATCATAGTTCTTCGATAAACATTCCAATACACATATCTTATATAAACAGTGATTTACGTTCACTTGGATACCTTCCCATCTTTCTTCATCAGTTTTGCAGTTCTACCGTATACCGTTGACCTTTTGTTGGTGTTCTTCAGTTGTTGTTTTGTTGTCTGCTCGTCATCTTAGTCATTGCAGATGACGTCTGCCCATGAGACGTGGTTGAACTTCAACAGAGTGGTGGAGAATGCGAGGAAGAAAATCCGTCTGTTGGATGTGGACGATTCGGAATTGTGTGATGAACTCACGAGGATGAGCAATGAAATGAGGTTGCGGATTGGTTAGAAATGGCCATAGACACTATGAATAACATCAACAATCCCAATTGAAGCGTGCTTAGACGACAATAAGAGTGCGTTATGCTTTATAGCGGTAGTATTAGATATTTTGCCGGAGTCCATCAAAATACAAGAGAACCCAATTGTTGTGTTTTTGCGCACGATGAGTACATTAAACTAGCGTTGTATTCCGTCCATGTTATGTTAGTGTACAAACGAATTTCAGGCAATACCACGGTTAGGGGGGGGGGGTGGTACAGTACTAATTTGGTCACAGTAATACGGGCAACGCTATTATTCAACAATCACTTTTCTTTTGCATATTACATTATCGGCCATAATATGCTTATTGTTCAGAGACCTGGAAATGGATGGAGACGCGTCTCTTCTGCATCGCGAGATGGCCGATTCGGCCAGAAGAAGGAGAAAGGAAGTGAGGATCGACGATATGAACGACGAGAGGAGGGAACTCATCACGGCTGCTCGACTCATTGCAACTGGGATGGAGGATCAGGACGAAGACGACTCTGTCTGTATGTTCCGCGTTATTTGAGCAACCCCTGCCATACTGTAGTTACATAGAACTTCTTTGTTTGTTTTTTAATAGCCTTTTAATTGACTCAGGCCATCTAACACGTTCTTCCTTTGCAGTGCCATGTGAATATCTGGCTGATATGGAGAGTTCGTATAATCGTGCCATTCAATGCGCTATTGAATTGAAGGTATTAATATAACACATATTCTTAAAGAGAACGTAGATACTTGTCTTCTTGTTAATATGTGCATATAAGTTTCATTACGAAGGAGTACCAGGAGATACTGCACAGTTAGCTGCATTTTATAAGGAATGGTAACGTTACAGGCGTTGAAATTGGCGGGATTGCTTGCACTCGAAGCAGCGACGGCAACTCGCAAATGGAAGCATCAGAGGATCACACACGAGATGTTCCTCGTGAAAGGTACGATATGATCAGCTGATCCTTCCCGTGCAAAAGGTCCCTGCCATATGTCTAGCATATTGTTGGCTTGGCCTTACAATTAGCCACGACGCCGTTTCTCGTCCATCCTAATAAATCGAATGGATGAGCGAACATACTGACTTGTAGAAGGCAAATCAGTATGTATAATACCAGCACAGACAGGAACCCCTCTCATTGCTTGCTTAACCTGCTGATTGTATTTAGCGGAGCGTCTTCTGAATGGAGAGATCTACACGAAATGTGAGGCGTATGTGATGCATCTGAATCTGATGATCGATCAAATGAAGTGGGACAAGATGTTGGACCTCGTCGACGAGTTCTGGCAATTCTGTCAGAAATGCATGCCTACCAGGTACGCTATTTGCTATTGAAATTGAAATACATTATTTGTTTTTTATCGGGAGTCTTTGTCAACTAATTTCAACACGTCTCGTAGAGCATTATTGTACCATTATTCCCTCTCCCGTTGTTTTCTGCACTTTCAAAGACGCATTTGCTTATGATCAATATAATATCAACGATAATACTATATTATCCCTGTTACAGTAATGCAACGATCAATTTGATGTTGAAGGAATGTGAGATCGCAACGTATCTGCTCGTTGTTCTTCTAAAGGTATCTCGCTTCTCTTTCTTTCCCTTATGCTTTTGCATAGTAAGGCGAAACATTCAACTAAGATGATGAACATGCAGTTCCTTCGCATGCATGTGTGAAACAGCAAATGTCTTATTGTTAGTGAGGCGCCATAATTTTAATGCTTACTAATTGTAAGAGATACTGGGGTTGCACACTAGCGAGTAGGGCATTTTTTTCGTTCTTGCCAGTTTGTGTCTGTCAAATATCTTGCGGTACCAACAACATCCTGGCTTATGGTTACTTGCAGATGAACCAATTGACGGGTCGACGGAAAGTCGTCGTGGAGATGTTCACATCCAAGCCACAGCTCAACAATGAAAAGGTATCTATTCTCATCTGTACTCACTTTCTCACAGTATTCCGGTTTGGAATGTTCCTCTCTTGACATTTGAATGTTTGGAATGCACTGACTCATGTGCGTATCATTTCTCCCGGAAAACTAACTAAAAAGGGCTTGCAATTTGCTGGGTTTCATTTGTGAAGAATAACTATGGCAATTAGACATGCTCAATTATAACCTTGTTTTGTATAATAATAATTCAAATTGTTACATGTAGATATCAAGTAACTATGCGTTAGTCATTTGAAAGAGATCATAAGATCATAGTCAAGAGAATCTCTTTTTTAGTATATGGGCACACCGGTTCAAGTCTACGAGCAACCGACACATTCCTCCCTCACATTCAATGAATTCTACACGGTGAAGGCCTTTGGCGGATTCATTTCGCGCGCGGAATGGGCGCGTGCACGCGCGATTAGCGCGTCCGCGTCCATTCTTCCTCCTCTGGCGAGACGTCTCATGGATTGTGTGCTATCCCAAGAATGAAGGCCGGTTGCCATGGGGACAACATAGATTGCACAAGAAGGCAGTGCCTTTCTGGGTTTGGAATCTTATGCTTTCTCTTAACGTGTTGTTATCGGATATGTTACAGTACTTTTTGCAAAATTTGTTGTTTTGTAAGTCTAACAATAAGTGAGTTTTATCTATTCTAGTGCTGCATTAGAATACAAATGTTTTTTTTTGCTTTTTCTGCATAATATAGATAACTGTTAGTGATTTCATAATGAAAGATGACAATTATGTTACTTTAAAATCTTGT
>JACMIJ010000666.1:0-16777 GCA_014805365.1 Koerneria luziae
GGGGGGGGGTAATGTTCAGTGGGAATGAATTTCTTCAGCAGTCGGGCCACGAGGCCTTGATTCGTGAGTACCTTACTTTATCGCGTACGTTTAGCACATATCAAATTGCAATTAAATTATCTTTGATGTCATAATTTTTTCATAATAACAAATATTTTGTTTGTATTTCTTCTGTTTTTTTAGAAAGCACTCGCGAAAGACAAACCGGTAATGAAACTCTGTCGAAATACGCGAGACCAGACAACGACAACATTGTGATGAATGCGCTTGGACGCAACCAAACCGACGAATAGTAGATTCAGATTCACTTGAGTTTCATTGAACATTGATTCTTAAAATGCAGCCGAAAAATTTGGAGTGGTTTCAGAACCAAATGTTTTTGTCATCCTGTACGTTAGCCACAAGTCAGGACAACATATATGTATGTAGTAGTCACATGTATGTAAGTGTTATGCCTTCACATGTTGTATGTCGAAACCGATAAATATATTATTTTAAAAAATATGAGCGACAGTCAGGATATTTGAACAGAACGCAGCCAGATATGCCAATCGTACAATACTCGTTCAAATCGACCCCACGATGCCACCGATCAACATTTTGTAACCAATGACCTGCCAATTTCGCCAGTGTTCTGCTTTCATTGCTTCTGCCGGGTTACGAAAAAAATCTGAAGAAATGTGCGAAGTGAAAGTGATTTTAAAGAGGAAGTCGAGCAGCACGAGCGCCCCATTCTGTTTCTTATTGTTCGCAAGGTAGGAATGTGCAGGCATTTGTACTATTGGAATATCTGACTCCGTTCTGTACAAATATCCGACTGTCATGATGCATTCAATTTTGTGAGCGCATTAAAGTTTTGCACAATTCAGTACAAGTTCAAAAGCTTGTGAAATGACATAGTTTTGTGAAAATTTGAATACTTTTGCAAATATGAGTAATTGGAAAGAATCCTAACAATAAGATGACATCATAAATCGACAGTTGGATATTTGTATGGAACGGAGTCAGGTGAGCCAATACTATGCACTCATATACTATTAGCATACCTGACTCCGTTTTGTACAAATCCTCGACTGCCACTGTATGATCAAATCTTATTGTTAGGTTTCTTTCCAATTACCCAAATTTGCCAAAGTATTCAAATGCTTCGCAAACCTATCTCATTTTATAAGCTTGTGAACATGTGTTAAACAGTTAAACACTTGAATGCGCTTGCAAAGTCAAATTTTAAACGACCGTCGGACATTTGTGCAGAACGGAGTCAGATAAGCCAATAATAATATCCACACTGTGACCAATCACAGTTCCGGTGTTTCTATGGAAATTTGAGCCTCCTGAAGTGTTTCCAGTACAAAATTTCCGACATCCTGTGCATTATTGATAAGTAGGGAACATGTCTGGGCACATACAAAAATTGCCCCCCCCCCCATGTTGTACTATTGATAATAAATATGTTTCTCAATATGTACACATTCAGTGATACGGTGCATACTTTGCCGTATTAAGCTTTCTTTGACCTCTTTATTGGGAACACCGCAGGAGGTTCAATATGTTTCTTAATTTGTCACTTATTGTTAAGTTGGCGCAATTCGCAACTCTTCAGCATGAACGAGGAGCAGGTGGTGGAATTGATTAATCTCTCATCAACCCTGGTTAGTGCTTGTTTTTTTCTTCTTCCTCATCTCCTTAGGCAGAATGGTGTAGTGGTAGGGAGCGCCCTACATCATACATGAGACCCGGGTTCGATCAACGGTGATTACGCCCCAGCCCAACCAAGGTGCTTTCCCTCCGGGGTCGGCAATTGGTAGTGACAGTTTCACGAAAAGTAATCGGTCTGGCGAAAAGGTGGGCACTCCGGACTTAAATGCCCCACAGCGGCCCGGCTCCCTCGGTTACCGCCCCGCAGGCTATGAGGCCTTGATTCGGGAGTACTTTACTTTACATCTCCTTATGTTCGTCCCATCTTAAAGGGGGCCAGAAACCGTGAATCCTCGGAGGCAAAAAGCCACCATTTCCTTATATAGTTGCCCCCCTCACAGAAGTTGCGGGTGTCTTATACACGCCTTTTCGCTAACACAAAACAACGGTTTCTGGCCTCCTTTAATACATGTATGCGACATTTAAAAGATGTATAATGCAAGATAGTTAGGGAATGGAATAGTCTGCTTACAATTCGTTCACTTCCAAGTACCGATGTCCAGACCCCCAAGACTATCATTGGCAGCATCCTCAAACTTTTTCCCCATCAACAAATCACCCCTTCATCTTTGAAAAAAGTTTTCCCTAAATACCCAATCCCTGTAAGTGCATTTGCCCTACTGCAAAATGCTTTAGAATTAGAATAAGTAAATAAATACAACCTGCTTAGCAGAATGAAGATTACTTGCTGGAAACCCATCAGAAATATTCGAATATTGGAGCGTGCAAGAAGATTTTTGTAAAGGCTATCGATTTGTGCAAACAACGGAAAGGTAACGGACTTGAAATTTCAACTTGATACCGCTGATGCGTACTAAGAAAGAAATAAGCCTCAAAAATACCTAAATGGTGTTCATGTGCTTAAAATATTTCTTCAGCGTATTTTGTAATCCTCTTTAGAAAATGAGTGTCATAAACACTCAAAATTTGAAGCATAACAATAAGTACATATGTAGAAAGCTTCAATTGTGAGTATCTCGTTTCTTATTATTAGCATATCTGACTCCGTTCTGTGCAAATGACTCGACTGTCGCGACATGCCCTATTTTGTTGACGCTTTCACGGCTTGCGTAACGCTGTGCTGTTTCCCACGCTTCTGAAGCTACTACGAGATGCTAAAAATTGACGGAGGTAGAAAAATTGCATATACATGCTAGATACCATGTAATATGCTGATGGTCGGATATTTGTATGGAACGGAGTCAGCTGTTCCAATAGTACCGTGTAATATTTCTTGCTTGGGCCACTTGTAAAAAAAGGTAAATGTGAAACTGCTAATTCAGTGTACTTGTCGCTCGGTGGAATACTCGGCCTGTTCATCATTCTGCATGTTATCAAAGATGTATTTGATGATTATTCGTTTAACGAGATGATGACAGGTTCGCACCATTTGTTCTCAAAACGATCATAATAGCGTTGTAAAATTGATTGTATGCCTTGTAAGCATCTTTACCGTGTGATATTTCTTGCTAGAAGTATTACCTTTTACCTGATCAGACTACTAACATACACGAGTACTTGTATGATCAGATTACATGAGGCATCAGGTCAAACTACACTAGATCAGGCAATCTCACAATTACTTAGATCAGACTTCATGTATGTACATACTTTTCGAGGAGAACAGCTTCTCAGATTCTTTCAAAAACTGAAGTAAAAACACCTTGTAACGTTCGGTAACGTTTGGTTAGCATATTACTTCTTTAAAGGAGGCCAGAAACCGTTCTTTTGCGTTTGCAAAACTGTGTGCATATACGAGATCCGCAACTTTTTAATAATGCAAACAAAAGAACAAAAACCAACAGAAATGCCAACTCGTTCGAATGCGGAATCTACAATTGTCGCGGAAACAACACTGCCGACAACCCCTGATTACAGCATGACGCGTTACGCCGCGTTTGTCAGCAGGTAAGCGGATCACGCGTCGCGTGCGCGGAACACGCGCCGCGTGCTTCCTCCTCCTCATCTAATATACACTTCATTCTCACTAGTATACAATTGGCATACCTGACACCGCACAATGTGTGTTCACTGACACGGAGCAGCCATCCCGAACATTGTACACCGAAAATGATTGTTGTTGTTGTTGTTCTGTTCCAGATTACGTATAACTATCGCTATCTAGCTGCCATGTTTGAGAAGTCAAATCTACTTTGAACGATTCGTGCTTGTAACATATGCCAGCCGGATTTACAAACAAGAATAAATTTGATATTTGTTCATTGTTTTCTATGTATATCGGTCGTTGTGGGACCGATAACTTTTGATTTTCGCGCGCTTGTTACATTTTTCCTTCATTCTGCTCCACGGCACACCGGTGTAGTTAACAGCACATTGTGACTAGAGTTGGCAGTTCGAGCGAATGCGCTCGTATGCTCGAACGAGCGTGACGTCTTCGAGCGGGCAATCCGAGTACTCGATTGATACGAGTTACTCGTATCGCTCGCTATTACTCGGATCGAATCGAGCGTCATTCGAGTATTTCATTCGTAGCATGTAAAAACAGCCAATCGGGCAAGATAATTACATCTGCCACTTCATTCATATCGTCATATACCGGTCAATCAACTCGTTGAGATGGAATTTTTGAAAGTGGTTGCAAATCTCCTTTTTTAGGATTGCAAAAATGGCTTTCAAATGACGAATATGTGGCTAAAAAAATACAAAACGACATAAAGAACGTGTGATAGCTGTACTGTGCAAGCTAGTCAACGCTATTACATCAAGAAAATGAAACTGTCATCCAATGAAAATACTGTGTGTTTGTTTTTGGAACAAGGTAGCTACTGGCGACAATTAAACCATTTTGTTTTTAAACTGTATCAGATGATAAGAGAAGATTTTGTTCATTTCTATGAAGCATTTTGTTCGCATTCACTACACCCATCCTTCATTTACATTCTACGAATGAAATACTCGTATCACGCTCGATTCGATCCGAGTAATAGCGAGCGATACGAGTAACTCGTATCAATCGAGCCTCGGATGGAATTAACATTCGAGTGCTCGATTATGCGAGTGATGCCCTTCTGCCTTCCTTAATTGTGACCGTTCTGTACCAATAACCGACTGTATAATTATATCTCATTGCAAAGTTCATTTCCAATTACACAAATTTGCTAAAGTGTTCAAATTTTACGCAATCCTATGCCGTCACCCAAGCATTGAAACTGTAATGAACTGTGAACAGTTTGAATTGCAAGACTGATTACTATTGGCTTACCTGACTCCGTTCTGTACAAATATCCGACTGCCGATTTATAGTGATATATTATTGTTAGGCTTCTTTCCAAGTACCCTTATTTGCCAAAGTACTCAAATTTTTCACAGACCAATGTCATATAACAAGCTTGTGAACCTGTACTGAATTGTGAAAAAACTTGAATACGCTTACAAAATTGAATATATAATGACAGTCGGATATTTGTACAGAACGGAGTCAAATATTCCAATAGTATATAGCGACAGTCGGATACTTGTGCAGAACGGAGTTAGGTACTTTTGCCATTAATGCAATAGGTTGCTCTACAGAATTTGCATATTTTACAAAAATTAAATAAATAAAACATGTAAATTTGAGACCTGGGATAGCCGGGATGTCCGAATCTCCATACAGATAGGATGATTTTGAAATAACTGTGATCGGTCATAGTGCGGATATTAGTGGACCGAAACCGACTAGCCGAACTTACTAACAATAAGTAGCTAGAATATCTAACAAACTATCCTTTCTTTATATACTTCATTGCTTACACTAATTACTTTTCTTTATTATTTTAATGTGTATTCCCTGAACACAAAAGTGGCGAGTCCGTAAAACGCTTGTTTTAGACACATTCCTTACGATTGAAATGATGGTTTTGGCCTCCTTTAATAGGGCTGATAATGACTTACAATTAGGTTCGGCGCAGAATCTTCTCCAAGTGGCTACGACGCCTATAAGGCAAACGAGCGATTTTGGATGGATCCGGTTGATAACAACGAATTATTTGCAACATTTGCCGAAAATAAATTTGCCGACAAGAGCGAAAGCCAACTGAAGCTGGTATGAACATACGTATGTACACAGAGAGAAAAAATGACTGAAATGACTGCGAAATAAGTCATTTTTAATGACTTTTATTATTTGCGAATTAAGTCATATAATGAATGACTTACAGCGTTTCACAGTCATTTTATTTGGTCATTTTTCTCTGCCGCGGTAGTAATAGCACTATTTCTCATGTAAAAGGAAAACAGTGTTACTTTCAACTTACCCCGATAGGACATCCTTTTTTCGATAAACTTTCTACGGAATCAATGTCTTATTGTTAGTCCACAAAAATGTGCATCTTGCAAAGTATTCAAGCAACACCCACTGCTTTATAGTACTGATAATTTTCCCCTCTCACTTCAGAAATGGTGCTATTACTACGGCGGCTGTGTGTATGATTGAAGTAAAACGAATTGTCGCCGGTGCGTAGCAACTGAGCGCGCGGCGTATAAATAGTGAATTTAATGTGCTTATAAGCATTATACAAACCCAACTCAGTATTTCAATTTTTTTCACGTCAAGCGGAACACAACAATAGCAAAGTCATATTTTTAGACACCCTAGAAAAGGTAGTTCGGTTCGTCATTTGGTCAAACAACGGAAAAAAGGTGACAATTCGTTTCGTTTAACAGCAGTAATACATCTGCAGGATGAATATGTCTAAACTTCGAATGTAATATTTAAGATTCTAAGAAACGACCAAAAACTTTTAAAGGAGGCCAGAAACAGTTCTTTTGTGTTAGCAGACCTGCGTGCATAAGAGGCCCGCAACTTCTGTGAGGGAGGCAACTATATCAATAAATGGTGGTTTTTGCCTCCGAGGAATCACGGCTTCCGGCCCCCTTTAACTTAGTATTTATAAAGCGAGTAAATAAATTCGTTGCATTTTGAGTGTCATCTGAACACTATTTTTCTTCAGATGCTAGAGAACGATCTAGAAAGTCTTCCGCTTTCTTGTCATCTATACCAACATCGAAATTACGGTACAGAAACCACATGTGAACGAAGCGTCTATCGGATTCCGAAACGTGTTTCGCCTGGCAAAGGGAGCAAGCTGCGAGTATTAGATCAAGGTTTTTTTTCAAAGATTATGGGGATCGTTTAGTACAAATATGTCCTATTGTCATCATGTTGGAATACCATTTAGTTGAATGTCGAATATCAGACGACCATTTCTGACTATTATCGCACACCCTTTCCCTTTTTATACCAGAGTAGGCACTTGCCGGCAACTTGCAAATTGCACTTGCACAGGGCATGCCCTGACAATGAGGGCAATCACTGTGTCACGAACGGGAACCTTTCTTGGATAATTAGTGAAGTGGGAGAAGTCAAATTTCGAATATTTCTTACATTAAAGGAGGCCAGAAACCGCTGTTTTGTGCTAACTAACCCGTAACTTCTGTGAGCGGTTGCAAGTATCATATAAAAGGAAATGGTGTTTTTTGCCTCCAAGGATTCACGGTTTCTGACCCCCTTTAAGAGTTTTGGGAATGTGGGAAATCAATAGGATATTCGCAGCCGCTGCTACAAATGGTGCGTTCAGGCGTCAACTGTCGCGCTGGCTACGCAATCGCGACCACGACCGTCGTACTGAATGCGACCGGCAGCCGGAATGGCGCCCTGTCTCCGCAGGCCTTCGTCTGCGATGAACACAATCACGGATGCCACGGCGGCCGCGTTGTCGATGCGATTCAGTTCGTTGTTTCCGGTTTATTTTTATATTTTAAAAATATAAACATTTTTTTGAGAACTCTGGCATATAGTACCGAGACAGTATCTACTATTGGCATAACTACATACCTTCCGTTTTTCATAAAAAAAAGTACGCTAACTATTTAATTATACTATGAAGCTTTATAACTATGTAACTATGTTTAAGCTTTTCATCGGTTGTTGCAACTGCAATTTTTTTGAAAATTTTAGCGTCAGATCGATATGTGTACAGACTTTTGTCAGTTTTACATCCCAGAAGAATCATGTTGCATAGCGTTGGTATATATTGTTGTGCATCACCACAGGGACCAATAAGGTTTTATGAGTGAATACAAACAATACACATAAGTACAGAATAGGACCGCGGCATCGCTTATATACCGATTGGCGAGATTTGCATAAGTGGTGACAGTAATACACCAATAGGGAAAGGGTAACCACGAGTATCTTCGGATTTACATGTCCTGCAGGGCTGTGATTTTTTCGGTTTCATTTTTTTTCGATTTTTTCGGGTTTTGGCGAAAAAAAACTCGAAAAACGAAAAAAGCTGAAAATTTTTCGATTTGAAAAAAATATGCAAAAAACGAAGAAATATTGCAAACTTTCGTTCAAATCCAAAATTTTTCTTACTTCACAGATCAATCACAATCGTTAAAAAACCGATCAAAACGTGTTATAATTCACTCAAGAGATGCCTAGTGCATCCAAAAACGCTCAGTAAGCATTTCGTCATCGTAAAACGAAACTTTTAGAGCAAAAACATGTCTAAATTATTTTTCGTTTTTTTTTCGAATTTTTCGGTTTCTTAAAAAAAATATTTTTCGAACAGCCCTGATGTCCTGAATGCAAATGTGCACCCAACATGTATCATCATAGCTTTTCAGAACTCTGAACGAAACGAGCGGACCGCTTTTTTCGGAGGAAGATCTGCCATATACTGGCAATGAACATCTTTGTCTTCCAAAGCCTAATGCGACAAAGTTTGTAAGTAATACATACTATTGAAAATGTTAGATAAGTGATAACCGTAAGGAAAAATAATAATAAATATAAATATAAATAAAAATAAAATAAGACTATTTATATTTAAGATTACTTTGTTCAAATAAAATCGCGTTTATTGTGTTTACGGAAAAAGAACCATTCGAATTTCATAAGTATTTTCTTGGCGTTCGACAAATTACACTGTAGAATTGGAAAAGATTTTTTTTAAACTGATTAGACCTATCTGATTTTGAGTGTGTCAAACACTCAAGAAACACTCTTGTCTGCACACATAATTGTGTAATAATTCAGAATTCCCACCGCTTAACAGTATGTTGTTGTATTGGAAAGGAAGCCATACGAACCGAAATTGCCAGCGGCCACCTTGCCATACTGAGTACGTTTCGAGGGGTCAGAAAACCACGATTTCTTGGAAGCCAAAAAACCATTTCCTAAAAAATTTCCCCAAAAAAAACATAACCCATTGCTTGTCCTCTCCACTCACAGCTGTTACGGGACTCTTATGCACACATTTCCGCTACGACAAAGTACTAAAAAGGGTAGGAAACCGTAAATCCTCGGAAGCAAGTAACACGAATCCCTAGATATGTTATGATACTTTGCCCTCACAGAAGTTCTGTGAGACGCAAATTTTTGCCACGGGAAAATAACGATTTTCAGGTTCCTAAATACACATATTTCCAGGCATTCCCGTCTTTCGTGACTTCTTTTTCTACAAAAGCGGCATCTACAGACAAGTGAATTGCTCTGAAGGTCTGAGCTTTGCTGTTCTTTATTCACTTTACATGTTTGTATTAACGTTGACAACATCTTATTAGGTTGGGTACGATTTCTTCGGGAAATCTCACAGTTGTCGTAACGGCGCGCATATTGTTGCTTCATCGCTAACACTAATAAAGAAAAAGAGAAATATATAAATGTGAAAAATATCGGAAAAAAATCCTTTCCTAACCTAATATTATACAATAATCCTTCAGAACTGTTCATGGGTTACCAGCCGGTAGTGCTGGCTGGCTACCGTACGGAGAACAACAGCGAGTACTGGCTCGGCCTCAACTCGTGGGGCACCGATTGGGGCGAGAACGGCTACTTTAAGCTGTTCATGGACAGCAACATGTGCAATAAATTTTCAGCTCAAGCAATATCATTCATGTAAAAAGAAATTTGCTTCAATATTGTTTGCCCCGTGTCCTTGAATGAGAAGAATTTAGAAGCTATTCCTAGACTGCTGGTTTAAAATTTTCTTATCCCTTTGTTCCGTCCTCAAATTTCGTTGTGTTTTCACTGAGATACATCAGACCGGCGATCCTGAAACACGGTGAATACATATGTATTTGTATTTCCTATAATAAATATAATTTCTGTGCACTGCAAAAATGCGACAAAGGCAACATTCAAAGCGATCTATGTAAAGATATATTTCTGGGCATATATAAATACCTGCTATATCCTTTATTACAAGCTGTGAGGCAGTGAAGCTTCCGCTTTACTCAAATTTGCATATTTCTACGTTGGGTGGAGAAAAGCGTTTGCTATCGTATGCAAATGAGGCACTTTCCCGTGGGTGAATCATGTTGTAGCAGGAACATGAAGACGGTTGGAATATGACGATCCCAGCACCCATTTGTTGTATTGGCCTGATTGCTGCAAATGCAGAAACCAAATTCCCAGTATTCAGAACACATAAAAGCAGGCAAAAGGTTTCGCCATTGGCAATCATTAACTCACTGGTGATACGAACTTTTGCAAGAACAAAAACAAATGCGTTGAGAAACCTGGAACGAAATGCACCAGCTGACAAATGTGCACTGATTCGATGCTTTCCGTTTCGTTTAGTGTTGGTGATGTTTCTTTCTTTACCCTTTGGATAGTATTTTAAAGGAGGCCAGAAACCGTTGTTTTGTGTTAGCAAAATTGCGTGTATAAGAGAAACTTCTGTGAGGGGGGGGGGGCAACTATATAAGGAAATTTTTTTTGCCTCCGAGGATTCACGGTTTGTGACCCCCTTTAAAGGACTAAACTCACTTTTTAAATCACTATGTTCGGCACTAAAGAGAACACTCAAAATTTAAGGCTTATTTTCTTTCTGTTTGTGAGTGAGGCCTTGATATATCAGTATACTAGGGCACTCTTACAGCTGCGTTCTATAGCATGGAAAATCCGTCAGTTTCACTAATTTCAATTACCGAAGAAGACACTTCTTCTTCTTCTTTTCGTCCCTTCACAATTCATGTAAGCGAAACTGAACAATTCCATAAAAACTATAAACTGTACTTTAACTTAACAGTGACTGTTTTTTAGCATTTTGCTTTGTCTGATGAAGGTAAAAAATATGTTACCTATTGGTTTACTGACAAAAATCTGAGTTTGTGAGTTTATGATCCGTAGGTTCTCTTTGGAGTTTACCAGAAAAGCGAAAGATGTGCTATTTACATATTCAAATTCTTCACAAAATAGTACAATCTGATTAAAAACCTGAAGATTATTTGCAGGAATCTCGTCCTTTCACCCAGAAATATTTGAAAATTGAAACGTACAATAATATTCTGGTAAAATCTGTCGATCTGTGCAAACGAAAGAAAGGTAAAAGTACATTGAAATTTCAATTTGTTATCATTGATGCGTTCAGAGAAAAAATAGCCTCAAATAAGCTTCAATAGTGCTCGAGTGTTTAAAACACTCATTTTTTAAGTGCTCAGTATTTCGTAATTCTACTTTTTTAATGAGTGTAATAACAACTCAAGCATTAAAGTGTGTTTAACCACTCTAAATTTTATGTACATTTTTATAAAGAAAGCTCTCACATTGTATGTTTAACATTTCGTTGCTTTCCAAACCGTTAGATTCGCTTTCCTTGTGGATACTCTCTAACAGAAAAACTAACTTATGCTGGTTGCCTTATAAGTGTGTTTGCTTTATAATCAACATCCTTGAAGGGAAATATAATATATATCTTTTTTTTAAACAATTTAGTGTATTTACTACTGGGCGGAATAATCGCTGTGCTCGTTCTCGTGCTTTGTATCAGAGAATCATCAAGCGCCGTGGATCATGTTTCTGCTAAGGAAATGTGGAAAGGTTCGCAATTTGTTCTATGCATGTTGGCCCTGCCTCTTTAAAGGAGGCCAGAAACCGTTGTTTTGTGCAAGCAGAATTGCGTGTATAAGAGACCCGCAACTTCTGTGAGGGGGGCAACTATATAAGGAAATGGTGGTTTTTGCCTCCGAGGATTCACGGTTTCCGGCCCCCTTTAAAGGGGGTCGGAAACCGTCAGTCATCATATGTCTATGTATGACAAATATTACTTGAAATATAACAACTGGAAAGTGTGCCACTATTGCACATGTATTGGCAGATGAATGATTGTTCTCATCATTGTTCAGGCCACAACTGTTTTGTGGAACGGAAAAAAGCGGCTGGCGCAAAGATAATCTCGTCAGATGACAGCAACATCTACTTCCAAGGTCTCGAGGAAGTAAAAGGAGGACACGCATCTGATACTGAAAAGGCATGCGAGAGATCTTCCAGATTTCGTGTGTGAAGGCTATACTTTATTCTTTATTCTTTATTTAATCCGACCAAGGTCACTGGGTATAGGACTCACGAATTTGTCCGATAGGTTAGCAGGCACAAAATTGCAGGGTCTACACAGTAATTCGTTGTTACAGAGTGGTACTCAAATATTCCTGTTAACTATGGCCGAAGACATGTATTCGAATTTTGTTATCGGAACGGTTTATTTTGCATTTTCGTGAGTCTAATAACAGGCAATGACACTGACAGGGGGACACTAATTATATAGGATGATAGAGGAAAATGAAGTTGGAACGTAAAGACCGAAAAATACGTATACGAAACCGAAAAATAAGCGTCTTTGCTCCTTTTTAGCGAGATGGTCACATTGTGTCAGCGACGAGAGTTGGCCTAGTCGGTTGCGTGCCGGACTAACAATCGGAGGATTACGAGTTCGATCCCTCTTGCCGCCACCCGTACCCGGGGGTTAAGAAATAAGGGTAGTGGCGAGCACAGGGTAACCACGACTTCAATCTTCCCCAGTGTCCACGCAACACTGTCGGTAGTGTAGCCGAGTCAATTCAGGGGCGGTCCACTGGGTAACCAGGCTAGGGCTTGTCCTATCTAGACGGGAAGCACCGAGACTGCGAATGCGGGAATGGTGTAAGGAAGAAGAAGAAGGTCACATTGTGTCAGTAAATACTATTGGAATATCTGACTCCGTTTTGTACAAATATCCGACTGTCATCATACATTCAATTTTGTGAGTGTTTTCCAGTTGTTCATAATTCAGTACGGGTTCACAAGCTAATGAAACGACATAGATTTGTGCTAAATTTGAATACTTGGCAAATATGGGTAATTGAAAAGAAACCTAACAATAAGATACCATTATATATCAACGGTCGGATATTTGTACAGAACGGAGTCAGATAAGCTAATATAATAATAATAGTAATGTGGTCATCGAACGTCCTGCTTCAGAGTTGCCTTCTCGAGGCAGACGATGCCCGGGATGGCTGGTCTTTTCGACTGGCAGTTTTGGATACGCCGGCTAAAGTGCTGATAATCCACGTCGCATACTTGACGAAAGTGATAACCGATGTAAGCACTCTTGAAAGTACTCTTGAAATATTTGACTGTACAAATATCCGACTGTCGCAAACAAATAGTCAATTTTGTAAAACACAAGGCAAATTCGGATCGAAAAACAGCACATGACTTTCCTTTTTTCATGACTTAATAAGATCTTAAAGGTGGTCAGAAACCGTTGTTTTGTGTTAGCCGAATTGCGCGTATAAACGACCCGCAATTTCTGTGAGGGAGGCCACTATTTAAGGAAATAGCTGTTTTTGCCTCAGAGGATTCACGGTTTCCTGCCCCCTTTAAATTATTTTTGACGTCATAATTTTTTTCACAATAACAAATATTTTGTTTGCGAAATGGTGATCATGCATGTGGTTGTGCATTTCACAATGTATAGTCACCATTAATGAATTCATTGCGACGGAGAGGGGGAATACTACGGGGACAGGGATTAGGCATAAGCAAATTCCAAGGTAAACTGACGGTTTCCCGCTCCCTTTAAAAAAGGAGTGAACCCATTATTTTACTATGCCCAAATTGTCTTATGCTTTCTGTAGAACAATGAATATATTAGGCATAGTTGCATGTTATTTTTTGACGATTTTATGTCTTTCAAGCCTCACAAAACACTCAATTGACATTCATAACACTAAACAAGCTACAGAAGTGTCATCCACACCTTGGCCAAGCTATGGTTAACGGGGACATAGTACTTTAAAAAATGAGTTTACACCTTCCGTCATTTCGTTCGTAAAAAATGTGTTCATAACGAGTGTTGTATTGACCCGCCACTTTTGTGTTCAGGGAATACACATAAGCAAATTCCTCGGTAAGCTGACGGTTTCCGGACCCCTTTAAGAAGAAGAAGAATAAGTAGCGAGAACCGCATTTCAGGAATTGTACATCGGTGCAAAAGCGGACGGACGGCCGAGACCAATCGATGGCCGTGATCCGGAACACTTCTTCTGGAGTACCGGTACGCCGGTTGACCCAACCACCTGGGACACGCTTTCCTATGTAAAAGAGCCGAACAACCGCTTTCCACCCGAGGATTACGTGTCCATCGTCCAAAAGGGACTTCACGACGTAGACGAAGTTGTCGAACTGAAGCCGCTCTGCGAATACTGTACGTGGCTGGGAAGCCAGAAACCGTTGTTTTGTGTCAACAGAATTGCGTGTATAAGCGACCCGCAACTTCTGTGAGTGGGGCAACTATATAGAGAAATTATGCATTTTGCCTCCGAGGAATCACGGTTTCCGGCCCCCTTTAAAGAAGGAGTAAACTCACTTTTCACTGCGCCCGTACAGTAGTCTTATGTTTGCTGTGAAACACGAATAAATAGGGCATAGTCACGTGTTATTTTGTAATAATTTTGTTTTTTTCGATCTTTCAAACGTCATAAAACACCCAGTTGACATTTATGTCACTAAGGAAGCTACAGGAACCACACCCACTGCAAGCTATGGTAAACGGGAACAAAGTGCTGTAAAAAGTGTGTTTACACCTTCTTTGATGGCGCTCACAAACTTGAAGAAATTGCGGTTTCTGACCCATTTTCCAGATCGTCTTGCCGTGACATCGACAACACCGGCTGCTGACGTTGATTATGAGGAGGCAATAACGGCGGAGATCGATCTGGCATCGGAACCACCACAAACCACAGAGCCAGTGTCAACTGCAACCCAGCATTCAGAGGACGACTGGAACCGATATCTGGAATTCGCCAAGAGGTGTGTGCTTTACTATTGGAATATCTGACTTTTGCGAAAAAGTTGAGTAATTTGGCTAAGTTGTGTAATGGTGAAGAAACCTAACAATACGTTTTAATCATATAGGAACAGTCGGGCATTTATGTGTACTGAACGGAATCAGACAAGCGAGGTAATACGCATTCTAACTACACGTATTACAGAGAAAAATCATTAGAACGATAGAGAATAGGAGGGCTGAAAGCGGTAAAGTTTCCGGGAAAAAGTTTTTGTGTATTAGGCTCACGAAAATGCAAAATAAACTGTTCCGATAACATAATTCGAATACATGTCTTCGGCCATAGTTAACAAGAATATATGAGTACCACTGTGTACGTTTAACAACGAATAACTGTGTAATCATAGCAATTTTGTGCCTGCTCACTTATCGGACAAATTCGTGAGCCCTATAGCTTTTTTCGAGTACAACGACTGAAAAAAGTCAATAATCAACTAAATTTTTGTACGACAGTACTCACCTTTATCCTGAAGCAATTATGAGCCATTTGAATTAAATGAAATTTTTCCGTTTCTTTTCTCTCTCTTTTCTATTCTTTTGCTAACAATAAGCGACTGTTTTAGCAGCATGTGAGCGTAATTCTCGATATGATTACGAAGTACTTAAAGGAGGCCAGAAACCGTGAACCCTCGGAGGCAAAAACCACCATTTGCTTATATAGTTGCCCCCCTCACAGAAGTTGCGGGTCGCTTATACACCCCTGCTAACACAAAACAACGGTTTCTGGCCTCCTTTAAAACAGGCCGGAAACCGTCATTTCATTTGCGCAAAATGTGTTCATAACGAGTGTTTTATGGACCCGTCACTATTGTGTTCAGGGAATACATATAAGTAAATTCCCTGAACTGACGGTTTCCGGCCCCTTTAAAGGTTCTTTAAGGCTTACTTTTTCTTCAACTTTAGAATGGGATTCGAAGCGTCCTCCGAAATTTTTCAAGCGTATGAAGTAAATATGAATGTATGGACCGCGGCGAGCGCTGACGGCAATCTGAACGCGACTTTCGGGGAGACGAAATTTTCTGCCATGACTGTCGATAAACTCAAGAACGTGAGAATACTTCTTCCTTCTTCGCGACTTCTTCGAGAAATAAATATTGTATCCTCAGTGAAATGAGCATTGAAAAGCCTGAATAGTGCTTGAGTGTTTAAAACACTCATTCTTCACGTCGAGTATTGCGTAATCCGATTGAAAAAGCGTTGTAAAGAGTGAAGCACTAGAGGGTGTTTAAAACTGAACCCCATTTGCGCCATTCCCATTTGCGCCAACTATTGTTATCTCCACTGAAAACATGCTTGTTCGAATTCTTTGTATCGTACCTTCCAGAGGCTATGGTCACCAAAGTGCACTAGAAATCTCAGCCTTGTAGAAACCAAGATCGAGTATGTAGAGCGGATGGCGCAAATGCAAAATGGCGCAAACGGGGTCCACTCTTTAAAACACTCAAATGCTGATTCTTATTCTTCTCCGAGCAGATACTCGAAGATCACCAGGACGTGTCTGAATGCGATTTCGATAACACGGACCATCGAAGAAGGGTGGACTGTGAACGGACTCTGTATCGACTGCCGAAGAGTATGGACAACGTTTGTCCATATCGAGTGATGGATCAAGGTATAATCACCTTTTTATACCCTCAGAGACTAAAATTGCCCTCAAGTGTTTGAAACACTCGTTTTTCAATTTTTCTTCAAAGTTTTTTTCGTAATGCTCTCGAGCAAATGGGTATTATAAACACTCGAGTTGAATGACCTACTCTATTACTTAGTGTCACTCACAAACATCCTCATGTTTATGGAAGACACAAATCATGTCATTCTATTACGAAAAAAAGTTACACTTGATGATTTTCGGCTTTCGTGAACATTAAAAAAACCATATCAGGTACTTCTTGCCGTGCTGGCTATGCCTTCGCCGCTGCCACGATGACGTCATCGGTCGCCGAATCGCCAGCGTTCTT
>JACMIJ010000667.1:0-16760 GCA_014805365.1 Koerneria luziae
TACACGAAATATCGAAAAAAAAACGCGAACGGCTGAACAAAATCAGCGAAAGCCATCATTGAACGTTCAACGATTGCAACGGTAAGGGAAACATACGCAGCAATAATATTAGGCCATCGCCAGGAAGAAGTAAAAATAAATAAATAGAAATAAATACAAAAACGTACATAACAGCTTGACGACGTCGTGGAGCCGAGTAATCAATAACAAGCACACAATAAATAAATGTGTCTGCGGCGAGTGCAGGTGGGGCGCAAATTCCAAATTGTACCGTAGCTCACCAATCAATAATTGCGCACAACAAATCTTACAGTATTCCGTTGCATGTTTTCCTTTAAAATTTTATATTTCTTCTATTTTATTCTGTGGCGTAAAGCTAAGAGAATAATAACCTTATATTTTAGCTCTTTGTGCGACTTTCTTAACATATATGTAATAATAAAGCACATACATACAAGATACAGCGCCAGAAAGAATAGACATTCATTGTTTTCGCAGTTCTAGAAAGTACAAGACCATGTGTAACATGGCAACAAGGAAACAAGCGATAGACTGATTAGACAGTGTCCGGCGAGTACTCCGCATGAACCAGACTGATATGATAACGTGATAAACACTGACATCACCAATCCCCCCCCTTTCCAGAATATTGATAATGTTTCTGGAACCTGCTGGGCAGATTCTCATCCACCCTCAGTGTGTTTCCTAAGAAACGCCTTAGTGCGTGAATGGGCTCATTTTTCTTTTTGCAAGATGGCTGGCTGGCTCACAGAAATCTGTAAAGTTTAACGGGAAGACGCTCAAGTAGCCAGAATATTTAATGCGATTAGCAAACAGCTGACTTGCGGTTCCTTGTTTTGTTTTTTTACTAACTAAACACTATGCTACAACATAACTACGTTGTTACAAAACCTCGGTAGTAGGTAAGGTCCCCGTTCCCAGTCAGCTGCTTATTGTTAGTGAACATCAACAACGAGTTACTGTAAAAGGTCACAAAAAAGCTCACTGTAAATATAGGAGTTCACTACCGCGACAGTAGTGGAGAAAACAACAACAACAACAACACAATTAGCCCGGAGGCTAATTCTTCCTCTTTGTGCCCCATGGAATGTGCTATAAATCGCGCGCATTGAAGCCGTTCAGGCGGCAGCCTATGCACGCCCCATTGGAGGACCAGCATATATTCTGGTGAATAACGAAAGGACACCAGGAAGGAGCCATAGTCTGTTCACACCAGTGTAGCACTGTAGCTGGCGCTATTGTGGTGTCGGTAGCTCTAACTGTGAACTGCCAAAAGGTAGTAGCGTTGGCAAAATATCGAATGTAAAGCTGTTGCTTGGTACTAGGAAAACTGTAGCCTTGACGGAGAAAACAAGCATTGCAATAGAAAAAAACGCGCGTTATTTGGATTTGACGCTTTATCGTGTCGCGTAAGACCGGCGTCACTCGCATGATCGCGCGCCTCATCCCGTGCAGATCCATGTGGGCAGGGAGGGGAAATCCCTTCCAAAGGGATAAGCCCGAAACGGATCGACAGATCAGACAAACGGCAACGACGACATCAAATTCGGCCGATTATTGGAACGAGGAGGAGACGATGTGCTTGCGCTGCAAGTTTTGTGCTTCTGTGCCGTTAGATATGCTAAGCTTAAGGTTACGTCTTTTACCTATGACCAAAGGGTTTCCTAGATGGGGCTTCAGATGTACCAAGAACACTTTGGGGAATTCTAACGAACGTTAAAAGTATAGGTAAACTTCTGCATGCGACATTGTAAAGAAGGAGCAAACTCACTTTTTAAAGTACTATATCCCCGTTAGCCATAGCTTGCCTGGTGTGGCTAACACCTCTGCAGCTTTTTACGATGCCATAAATATGAATTGGTTGTTCTGTGAGGTTTGAAAGACCGAAAAACTAGCAAAATTAACAGAAAATAACACGTGATAATACCCTATTTATCTATGTTTCGCAGCAAACATAAGACTATTTGAACACTTGTTTGTTGTTGTTGACGACAACTGACGAAAAAGTGAAGTTATTGTCATTGATAATGCAGCAACAGCAGCGACATAACATAAAAATAACACAAGTTTCATTTGCTTACACTGGAATGTGTGAAAAAGTTTCCATGTTTATGAAGTCCGGAATTTGTAACAGAAACGAGTTCAGAAAGTTCAAACCGATGTGAGGTCGAACATCACAAACAAATTTAAAAAGTTTGTACAATGAAAAAAAGAGACTGATTTCTGTTAGATGACACAATTGTGTGCTTCGACCCATACAGTATGTTGGTTTCGAGGGTCTACAGTAAGTAACTTGTATACGGTAACAGAGAATTCACTCGACAAAGAAATGTGCATCTTTGAGGAAGCTCTGATGTGCCCAAGAATGTTTTCGTTGTGCCGGAACTTTTGTGCAGCAGACGTTTAGCTTATGAAAACATACCAGCAAGTTTCGTTAATACGCATGGTATAATGATTTCTCAACGACATACAGTTATGCCACATCGTTTCACAACTGTCAATATAGTAACTTGATTTGCATATTTAAAAAATAAATTTACAAAAGAACGAAGCTGATATAGAGGCATTTCCGGACTGGCGCGAAAACAACAGATTCAAAACACTATGCATATGCACGCGTTGTGAATAGAAGTCATGCGCACTGGCGAACTACCAACAGTGAGTGAAACTGCAAGATAGGCAACTTTTCTTTGCATAAAAATTCATCAATATTCGAAAAAGGAGACAGAGAATTTCAATCATATAATAGAAAGTTTCCAGCGTCTATCGCTCGCCAAAGACACATTCGAGACTTACTGAACAAGCAAAAAACGCATCACATCATAAAGCAGATTTTTGAAAATGGTTCTTACATTATAATAGAAAGTCGCCTGACATCAAACAACAACTCGACACAGACTCTTCGAACTACAGTACTCAATTACCGTACGATAACAAATGTCAGTCTCGCTAAGACAAAACAGGCATATTCCTACCTTGTGACTAACTTACAGGATGTCGAACACTGTGTACTGGAAACACTCCAGGAGGTCCAAATTTCCACTTAAACATTTCACGGGATGTTGAAGTACCTGTGATTGGTCACAGTGTGGATATTATAAGAAAAAATAGGATATAAAAATTTTCCAAAGAGATAAAAAGGGATATATACATAGGGATATGCAAATATTTCACCGTCTCAGCATATTGCGTTCAATAGGCGCAAATTCCTGCCGTCTTGAGGTCGAGATCGACGGCTAAATAAGGTGTGCCGGCTGTTCTGTTTACTTCGTGAATGTTTCATGAGAAGTGTAGCCCGAACATGACAAGGTACAGACGAGGCGGTCAGACTGACTCGGCTAGACTGCGCACAGCATATTGGGTACCTCTGCCCGTCTACAGTACCCTCATTTTCATACTATAATTCAAAAACCTTACTCTCGTTAACAATAAGATATGCAAATTTTGGACCGGCGGAAGTTCCCCTGCCTAGAGACCTTTGAGAAACGTAGTGGAAACGCGTCAAGAATAAGAAATCAGCTTGAACTAAATGTTTTCAGCGGTGGTAATTCCAGTGAGTTTTTACACTGACTTGGTGTAAAAGGTGGAAACAGAAAAGTTCACTACTACGGCAGCGGTTTCCTAACAATAAGATACAACACATTCATGCACTTCATTTGCCAACGAATACAAATGCATTGGTACTGGAACGAAAAAGTATGCAAGCTTAAAATTGCCTACAATACTAACGATATGCTTCGAACACTAACAACAAGACTGTCAACACGCAATTCTCGTAAAGTACTGACAATAAGTGCATAGATCTTCTGTTTTCGACCAAGAACAAGTGTCACTGTGGCTAATTACAAAAGAGTGCACCTCATTTCGAACTGCTTGTCTGGTCCCGCAACGCCTTTCGATATTCTGGGAATGCTGCGCATGAAAAGGCGACGACTGTGAGAAGAACGTGACGAATTCAAGAAATATCAAGCAGTGGGAATAGAAAGTCAGCCATAACAGTGCTATCGACGGTGCACAGCAAGAAGCTCTTCTGCAGGTTCCTAGAGAAAATGAGATGGTCAACAGGACAAAATATTATTATTATTATTATTATTTAGTGTTGGGGGGGGAATTGAAAAATTCTCGGAAGTGAACAACAGTTAGCATAGAAGGACTAAGGAAAGAACTGCCAAGAGACCTGGACGAGAAGCTTCGAAGGAATCATCATGAAAACTGTCGTCACATATCGTTCGTTATTCAAGAAGTTTCGCTTAGATTCTTCACGGCACGTTGCTTCCACTGGTCAACAGTACCTCATTTACATACTATGCAAACGTTTCTTTTACAATAACAAAGATGTACGCAAATTTAGACCGGTGGTTGTTTCAGTACTCCAACGTAATATGGCTTCTTACTCTTGATGGAAAACTTTGCAGATATCTAACAACAACGGGAAATACGTTGATTTGAATGCAAATTTAAAATTTAAATATAATTTTTAGAAAGTGACAAAGTATAAGGAATTCCGGCCTCGTGCCTGTGCACAGCGGATCGAACACTGCTTGTCACGCGTTCGAACTCCAAAAATAACACCTCTCACTCCTTCTTTTCCCCTCAGAACCCATGGCAACCATTATAAGGAAGAATCGAGAACACGATGCGTGAAGTTCCGAAACGTCCAGAACCGTTCAGAAACGTCCCGATAGGAAATCGAAAGACCGACAGGGTGTCGTCGTCAGACAATTTCCTGTCCGGTAGGGGTTATGTAATCGTTCTCTGGTAAGGGATTGAAGAGATAACTCAGGAAATATGACACATTGCCAGTAAAGTAAAGGTAATGTTGTGCTCAAAGCGGTTCCTCAACGAGGGGTTTCAAACATCTCAGGAACACTTTAAGAAATTTTAACAATAACTTCGGTGGATAGCTAGTAGGCAATTGACAGTATTGCCTTGTAGAACACATGAAGAAGGTGCGAACCAATGCATACCAATATTTTCATTGTCAGAAAGCACCGTCAAAGAAGCAAAGCAAAGTTCACCCGTATCAAAAGGCATTTCGCCTGCGGGTATCCTGGGAGGGCCATGACGTCAAAGAGGCATGTCACCTTATTGTTAGCTGCACCTTTTTGACACTGATAAGGATGCAACAGCAAATAGTAAACCACAGATTTCATACTAATTGTATGATCTATGGCTGTTGTTCAAAAAGCAAGCAGAGCTATTCTTAAAAGATTCCGGAAACCGTCATTTCATTCGCTAAAAATGCGTTCACAATGAGTGTTGTACTTACCCGCCACTTTTGTGTTCAGGTTTTTTTATAAGCAAGTTACTCGGGAAAGTAACGGCTACCGGCCCCCTTTAAGGGAGGCAGGAAACCGTGTTTTGTGTTAGCAAAACTGTGTGTATAAGAGACCCACAACTTCTGTAAGGGGGCAACTATATAAGGAAATGGTGTTTTTTGCCTCCGAGGATTCACGGTTCCCGGCCCCCTTTAATACATTTTGCAACGAATTTGATCAATGAAAGCACATCCAATACATCCTGAACGGCAGAATGCGGAACAGTCTAGTCCAGCCACGGAGAATGGCTATTTATAGCCCAGACACACGGACAAAATATTAAAGAACACAGCTTTTTGTGCGGATGAAATTTGTTCGCCCCGAACATTATAAACAATAAGGAAAGATGTTCCTGGTGAGGCTAAAATAGAAATATAAGAAATATTTCATTCAATAATTGCATATAAGCGAATATAGAATTTGGAGTTAACAATGTGTTTCAGTCACAAGTTATTCGGATAAACGTTTACTATCAGCAATCGAGAAGGTAGAATATCCACACTAATCACAGTTATTTCAAAACCCTGTAAACTGCTTCCACTGAAATTTGGACCTCGTGGAGTGTTCCTGTACACAATTGTCGACATTATGAATTTTAGTCAAAATTCAGGAGTATGTCTCATCCGGATGATATAAATATTAAATCAAAAATGCTAGCATATTTCTTTGTTTGGGGAACAACGAATATGCAAATTTTGAACCGACAACCTAATTGTAAGATTAGCTTCTTAAAAATGCTGCGAACATACACGTTGTGAACGTAAACAAGAGACACGACAACGAACAAGAAATTGAAGATATCTTATTGTTAGAGCGCAAAAGGAATGTTTAAGCTTAAACGTAGCGGATGAAAATCCTTCGCGACAAGTAGTACGAAAGGGGGATGTGCATGCAAAAAGCAGATAAGAATCCGCGAGAAGAAGAAATCCTTCCCAAGGCAAATGCAAATGAGAAGCCCGGATTGATCAACATCATATCGCGAACAACCTTCAAAAGCTGATCATAGTGATCAAACTACAAACTACGATAAACAATGCAGTAAAAAGTAGTACTGATAAAGTTATCAGTATATCAGTACAAGCCTTATTCATCATAGTAGTACTTGTATTAGAAACGAGATAGGAACTTCTCTGACATAAAAAAGGTTGCAAGTAAAGATAAGCTACATATGCGGGCTAGATCAAAATACTTGCTATATCAAGACGATATTCATTGGCATGCCAGGAAGTCCACTAACCAGTTAGCATGTAAGGAAAGAGAACCTATGCATGCTACATAAAGAAGATTGTATAATAACATCCAAATGTTGATCATTAACTCGTAACCTGCATTCACGAGCTATCGAGTAAACTTGCAAGGAAAACAAAATTACACATGCAAGATCAAAACAATCAAGGATGATCACTAACTCAGGAACATGAGTTAACGAGTCAACCTTCTTATATAGCACCGGTGGTCAGCTCTTGACAAACACGCGGCATAGCGCGGTCTTCGATCGGACTCGACTAGATCGCATTTGCATACGAGCGCATCATGTTTGCTAACAGTCACATGTTGCACTCTTGCAAACAAATATCAAACTACATGCATATCCTAGCCTCTAGCAAATACTTAAGATTGTTCTACTATTCATAGTTCGGCAATAAATTACATAAACAATTATATCGTTGCAAAATATTGACATACAAAACACAGGAATTTGATTTCAAGCTGATCTTCGTAACAGTAAAAAGTGATACAAAAAAGGTTCTAAGAAATAAACAAGCATTTTCAGAAACACATTCACTCGGAAAAGTTCAGCGTTATGAGAACTCACAACTCGTCTTGCATCATACCAACTCGACACAAATGGAACACTTTCCCATCAACCGCCAACGGGAATCGAACTCGAGTGTGCTGGTGCGCGGCGCCCCCAACACATCCAATACATCATCGTTGCCTTAAAACGTACGCTATTTAAAAGTGCGATGAGTGAACAGAATGCGGCTTTGCGGACGCGGCAAAAAAAGCATGTAAACTGGCGGCTCGACATATAAACAAGTCATGCAAAAATGTGTGTGCACGTGAAGAAGAAGAAACAATAACGAAACCAGCGTGAATGGGCGCAGTGATGTCGTGCGAAATATTCTAGTTTCAAAAAGTAGCAATCGACGTTCACAGACCAAAACACTTCCGGCCGGATCCTAACAATAAGAAGGAACGCAGGTTGAAAGTGGACCAGGAGCAAAGACAAAGGCTTCTCAACAAGTTGTACAGACAAATGCACATTGAGGATCAGAAATTTGCATACCTCTATATTCTTTCCTCAACTCTCTTTCTCTCTCTGTGTTCGTATGCAAATTTGGTGCATTTTATCGGGGGTCGCGAAAGGCTCTTGTTGTTAGCAATCAAGTCACTGATTGTAAGTTATTATGTAATACTACTTGAGTCATTCATAAAGTAGAACAACCAGGGTATCTGGATTTAGTTGTAAAAAACCGAAAACTTCCGGATGAAGTTCTAAAACTCGATCATTTACACATGTTACATCCGCCGATCTACAGTACCTCATTTGCATACCATTACAAAGATCTTACTCTCTTTAACAATAAGATATGCAAATTTTGGACCGGCGGTAGTTCCACTGCCTATATATGACACAACATTTCATGCTCGCCAGTCTAATGCACCTCATGTGCATACAAATACAAAGGAATTTGAATAGTGATCAAAGGAACATGCATATTTTAAACTGGCCATCTAACAACTAACTGAAACTAACTGTATCTAACTGTACTAACTGTAAGAGCAGCTTCAAGACACTGTGATGATGTAGGAGTTGGGTACCACGATGACTGGCAGGTATAATTGTGATGGCTCGATTACTCGTAGCCACAAAGACAATGAACAAATAGATGCGCAGAATGTGCGATCGAGAGATGCAGATTGGAAGGAAGATAAATATTTTTTAGCGACTGAAAACAATGAAAAAAGGAACTGAGCAAAAAACAACCGTACGCTAAATCATTAACTAGGATTCTAGATTTGGTCATAGAGCTATAATAATTGTAAGAGAAAAACCGAAAACCTCCCGATGAACTTCTAATAGAGTGATTTAATAGTTTGCACTCTCACGCCCAGGACTAACATGGTTTTCTACCAGCGCTAGTCCTATATCACTACAACGGAACACAAACGCGATTGCAGCATAAGCGAATATACTTCTTTGAATAAATCTTTCCTCACGATCATATAATGAAGCAGAAGTTAGCAAGATAACAGTTCCTGGGTGGTCTTATTTGAGCATAGCAAAAGGAACAACATTTTAAATATTACATCTTCGAAATTCGTTACTGTAAGATATGTAATTTCAACAGTATCTAATTGTAAGAAAACGTTTATTAAACAATTAGCCGAAGTTTGGTTTCTAACTTTTCATTGAAACACAAAAACAGCAAGTGATCAGTGACTATTCTTGAAGAATGTAAATGTCACGAAATGTCAGAGTGTCACTAATTATGATACTCTCAAGTATCGGTTGCAGTTGGCAGCATAAAAAGACAAGCGCGGGCAGAGTAATTGTGCTAATGAGAAAAAGTTAAGTGGATGTGACTACGTTATCACTGTAATAACCATACTTAATTGCTATACGGTTAATTGTACAGTAGAACGGATCACACTTTGTTAGTGTTTAGCAACACAGTGATACAGTAAATACAAGTAAAACACAAAACATGGCATAATACAAGTGAGTTGTGGATGTGTCTGTGAATTTTCAAACGTTTGGAGAAAGGAGAAACACTTGGCCACCTTCCCGCATGTCTGCAACCACAAAGAGACAATTGTTTCATTAACGAAGCTTGCAAAGCATTTTGGCTGCAATTCTAATATAAGGGTAAAGGAATACGAAGAAGAACAAAGTTACAATTTTACTAACAATAAGGTTATTCTGAATTTTGATAATATCAACTTATTGTTAGAAAAAACATAGGATAATATGAAGGCAGTTGCATAACTACAAACTAGGATAATACGATAATATCCTGAACGCTATCTTTGTTCATGTCATAAGCATAAACACTCATGAAAACTGGCAATCTGCTCGTTTCTACTACAATTCTCCTCAAACTTTGCAGCTTTGCAGTAGCGAAACAACAAAACACGAAAAGAGCAGCATTGGAAGGAAGAAAATGCTAAATAATCCTCAATTGTGATTCACTGTTTAGTGCTCCTGTGTCATAAACAAACATTTTTTGAACAGAATGTAGTTTACAACCAGTGTATTTAGAAAAATGAGTGTTTTTAACACTCAAACACCTTGCAGGCTTATTCAAGGGTTATTTTTCTCTAAGAGAATCCATTGCCAGAGAATGGAGTAGATGCGAAAGGAAAAACCAAGCAAAGAGGAAAGATGGAAAAGTGCACATACATAAATTATTACAGGACACCGTGGGACGCCGGAGCATTTCTGAAAGCAATAAATAGCAGCAGCACGGGATACGACAGGAGAGAATGGTCGAGAGGAAAAGCTTCGACTAGAAATTTGGCAACCCATAGAAAAATAGCTAGTTTTTTGTAAACAACTGGATTCAGAGTCCACTGGTATAGAATGCAGTAGTGCACTAGAGTGCACTACTACTTCTACAGACATGTGTAACATAGGAGTTGCTTCTTGATATGCAACAGCTGCAAACACAAACATAGTGAGTGCAGATAAGCCATATTCTTTGAGAACACTCAAAATTTGAAGCTTTTTGCATTTTCTTAGAGTTCGTTTTAATGGGTAAAGCCGGAGTTCAAGATATTAAACGAGGAGTAGACTCACTTTTAAGAGCTTTATGCTAGCTTGTTATGGATGTAGTAAACACTTCCTTAGGGTCTTTTTTTAACAGAAAGGGGCAAAAACGCACATGTCCTTACTTCTTGCTTAAGAGCTAGAACAATTCTGGAGAAAGTTAGTAAATTCAACCTTCTCCAGAGTGACATTGTGTTCCGACTCTAATTAGGGGAGAAACAATTGTTTTCCTTTTTTGCTACTAACAATATTAACCAAAACTTGAAATGCGTTTTACCCCAGCATGTGCCTTCTTCTAGCCAAAATTTCTTTTTGTAAGAATAATTGTTCTTATAGCCTAAACGAAGTATAAACGTTCTATATTACAAATATTGTTGTACATTGCCTGTTTCCTAATTGTAAGCAAACAAAAACAGCTGCTACTTTTATTAATATTAGCGTTCAGAGAACATTGCATGGTGAACATTACAGAGAAGAGGGAGAAAAGAAGGGGGATGTATAGAGTTGGAACAATTGGCATAAATCAGACAGGAAGTCTTGTAGGGGAAAATGAACTAAGTGATTTTATTTTGGAAATAGTTAGGCAAAATGTGATATTTGTGCCACTATGTATTAGTGAAAGAGCTTGCCGGCAGCGATGACGCTCTTACAATTAGTGAACAGTGTTTCGTAGCTGGGCCTCAAATGTCCGTGTTGTAATACTTACACTTTTGAACTGTTGTTACATTGTGCTGTATAGAAATGAGTTTTATGCAAATAAGCTTTCGCTGTAAAATGTTCTATGAACGAGTATTTGGTTCTTCGATGTTTCTAAAAGTTGAGGTACCAATGAACTTCTTTAAGAATTGTTCCTTCCCGGAACCGGACTCAAAATCCATGTATTCAAATAATCCGAAAAATTTCACTCACTATAAAAACGGACCCTTGAAAATAGACCTCCGATTAAGGAATAACGTCTTCAAAACATCCGGGCTTTCAAATGCGCCTAATGATAAAGAATACCTTGTTTTCCACTTGAAGCCTAAAATAGGAAGCACATCACGCCGCGTAGAACGTGTGAGTCACAACTAACACTACAAAGTCCAGAAATCGCATCCAATGTCGATTTCGAGAAAAGCGTGCGTACACGTGGCAGATAGTGTGCATGTAGGAAACAACAACTTTTCGGTTTCTTCAATTCTACATTATTCCTTCACGTGCATTCACATTCAGTGGTTTCAATTCTGGTTAAACAAGCTTGCACGCATTAAGCCTTATTAACAAAACCGTGTATGATGATAGTCTTGTGTGTTTTTGCAGCATTGTGCTGGCAATGGTCTGCAACACTAATAGAAACATACCGTAGGAAACTAGCAAAACAACACTATAAATAGTAAGTCCTACGGTCACCTATCTCATCAACAGGATACACAGTAATTATGCACGGATGACGTCAGCCGATATCTCTCTCTCTCCTACTTCCACAGAACGACCAAAAGCTTCCCGGGATGTGTTCGGATATGGAAAGAGGATATGCAAGGGATTGCAACAAAGTTGTCAGCATAGGCACTGATAATTAGAGATTATCGACGTTCATACCACAAAGCATCGCAAGACATCGAAGATCGGAAAACGACGGGATAATGAGGAAACATAAGTATAGCTGGAGAGCACCGCATTTGCGCCAACCGATCTGTAAGCTCCATTTTGGTTTCTAAAAGTCTCAAATTCCTTATGCACTCTGGTGATAGCCTTTGGAAGGTATGATACAAAAATTCCGAAAAATTGTGTTTTTAGAGCAGTTAGCAACAGTTGGCGCAAATGGAAATGGCGCAAATGAGGTTCTCCGGTATAGCTGACCTCTTTATTATAAGTCTGAAGTGTTTAGTTGTCACAAAAATCTTACATACCGCAGGCAGAAAAATGCATATTTGGGAACACAACTTTGGCATGTAGTTTTGGCAGATAACGTGGCATAATTTGAAAAGTTTCAGCATCTAAAATGTTGACCGAGATGTCTGTAGACTGCGTAATGTTCTGTAATTCACATTGTCCTTACAAGAATTGACTCGGAAACATAAAAGAAGCGACTCCACCGTCACCGTTGCAGTATGGCCTATTTCTACTTGTAAGAACATACAGATTATTGCTTCCGCCAGTCTGTAGTACCTTCTCACTCAAACAAAGAGATAGGCAAATTTGAGACCGATGGAAGCTCCGGTTTCTCACCATCATGTGTGAAGATAGTGCCGAGGGAAAGGAGGAAGCAGATCAAAGTCAAGCTTTGAACCATGACAGTTGCAACACATCATGTTGAGGTTGAGGCAATACAACTTCTGGCAGTCTCAAATTTGCATATTTCATTGTGTTCGTATGCACATACATACAATATCCACAATCTGACCAATCACAGATATTTCAACGTTCTGTGAAATGTTTCTATGGAAATTTGAAACTCCTGGAGTGCTTCCGATACAACATTTTCGACATCCAAGTTAGTTCGTTAGGTACAAGTCAGGAATATGTTTGGTTTATATAGAAACGGAAACCGATCTGTCCCAACCTTAACTTTGACTAACCAGCAGCACGTTTCTGTCTACCGTAGCATACATAAAGACAGCTTTTTTTCTCTGGGTACGGTAGACCGTCGGAAGCAACGTGCTGTGTGCTCGGAAAGATGGGGTAAAACGGACGTTCTGGACACCCGATCGTATGACCGACACAACCCGTGTTCCACGACAGATGCTGTCTCATCTAACGCGATAATTGTCGCGTGATTTCCACTCTGCAGATGCTAATATTCGGTGCGTGAGCACAGCTTCGAGTGAATTCCAGTGCTAATAAGAAGAGGAGGAGGTGCAAGCAGAACAAAACGAAAGATACGTAAGATACGTAGAGTTGTATGCTGTAAGTGAACCGATTGTGCTAACAATAAGGTTACTGTAGGAATTGTGTTAAGAGTAAACACGGCGGTGGAATAAATGTGAACCACGATTCAAATTCTGTTTTGTAACTATTAGTTTTTGGTCAGCGTTTTTGGTAATTAGAACTTATTGTTAGAAAGAAAGAAAAGAGTGCGACTTTAAAACTTATGATTCTGCCATGTATTGTTCTTTGTACCAAGGTAATCGGTTGAGTTATCGGTTGGCTCAGTTTACCTTTTTCTCGACATTTGAACATCGGCAACTTGTCAGCTGCAATGGTACTATTGCTAAAATTTTACCACAGTCACATTGTTGTATGCCTACTGTCAACCAAGAACATTAGTATATCTATTAGTGCAACACATCGTCTAACATCCTATAGAACCTAATTAACATACATACGCCAACAAAAGACTTACTCGATATGTTAAAGGTATACGCTAATTTGTAGCCGGAGGAAGTTGCATGTTTTCAACATGGTATACACTGCATGCTAGCAATATTTTCATTCATGAAGCATATTTTTTGTGTGAGATTTGTGAGTTTTGCTTGTTATCATCATGCAAGCAATGCAGGAAGATCCCCTCTAAATATCTACGTTTCTAACCGTATGATAGGCTTTGCGATTGCTAATGCTGGCAAAACAAGTGAGTAAGAGACGCGGCCAAAGCAGAACATTTCGCAACTATCGGAACGAAAAAACAACAACAGCAGAATCACACTGTTCACACTAATCATAAGATTAGCACGGAAGGACAAAGCTTATCATAACAGGAAAGAAAATAAGAACAGCAAAAGCAAATAGTAGTAAATTATAGTTATTCAAACCTCACAGGAATTTGCTTCCGCCGGTCTACAGTACCTAATATGCAAACAACAACAAAGTTATCTCTCACAAGAGAAAAATAAAATAAGATAAAATGTACCAGATGATATAGGCATTTCCGTATCGATGCGAGAACAATACATGCAAAACTTATATATTTTGTAAGTTTTTTTTATATTTGTAAGTTTCAGTATCTCATTGTTAGCATGTTATGCGCCTTGTTTGTACATTTTTGTGACAATTAGCAAAAAGTAGTCATTTCCTTAGCAAAAATAGTCATTTCCTGTTTGTTGTCAACAAACATGCAACAGAGATCCTCTCCACTTGCAAGTGTGTGAGCCCATTCCCAGTATCATCGTTGATACGCAGAAAGCGTATTAGCCAATGAGAGAGAGCCACCTGACTTGTGTTTGATTACTTCAGTATAGATAACAGCCAAAGGTTGCATGTTTACACCATTGTGCAACGGTGATTGTAGTCATCGAGGGAGTTGTGCTTGCTAAAAATATAATAGTATATGCAAAGTATAACGTTTTGAATGGATAGTTTTCGCGCCGATACGGAAATGCATACATCATCCTGGTTCTTTTGAGTTTTTTTTTCCATAAATATGCAAATGAAGTAACTATACCAGTCGCTGTGATAAATTATATTAAAAGTAAGATGGGGAATAAAAAAAATGAGTATTGAATAAAAAATTCAATGAAAATAAGTTCAGTACGTTAGGAAGTACAGCTACTTATTGTTAGCAAAGTAAGGTATACTGCACAATAAAAGTACGTTCAAATTGCTGGTAAGTGCTGACAGACAATAGAAGAGAAGATTTGCGACCTAACAATAAGAACTACAAATCCACTTTTATGCAAATTAGGTACTATGGAGATAGACCGGCGGAAGTAACGTGTTGTGGTTATGAATAAGCAGTCGAAGGAACTATACCGGTGACTATGACATACTGTAAAAGTGGTGTGTTCTATGAAAAACAGAAAAGCAGAATGGCGACCTAACAATAAGAAACACAAGCAAACAGTGTTGTTTCGTTTCGGAAAGAAAATGTGTGACTGTGAATGAAAGAAAGCAAAAACAAGCTGCAGACGATCACAACAATCCATTTGACGCATTGGCGAGACAAAACACGAAGAAAACACAGATCGGCTTTTGATGAACAATCAAAGTACGATGAAATCAACGGTGAACTGGCCGCAATTTGTGTGTTTCTCGCTCACATTAAGAACACGAAAGTCATTGTGTAGAGCAATTATATTGCTGAGTAGCAATTCTTACAATTAGGAAGAGATAGATAAAATACTATTGGCGTACTTGACTCTACCCAACCAAGGTGTTATCCCTCCGGGGAAGGCAATTGGTAGTGATGGTATCACGAAGAGTAATCGGTCCGTGTGAATGACTGGGCACCTTCGGACTTAAATAGCCCCACAACGTCCTGGCCTTCTCAGGACTACCCGCAAGGCGAAATGCCTTGAATACGGGAGACTTTGCCTTTTGTATATATGTATACGGATAGTCCACTTTGTCTTACAACTCCAAACAATACATAACTGTTTACAGTAAGGTCTCGTTCACTTGTGACCATCTCCTGCCATCGAATGATTTATGGCAGGTTGGAAGAATGCGAAGAACGGAACGGAAGTGGAAGAACACATGAGACGATTGGAGGAGGAAGAAACAATGCAATGATAGGACAAACAGTTTCTGATTTGAACTTTTTTCCTTATCACTTTTTTCGATTCTCTACTATAGTCACAAGATATAACACCTGTGTTGCTAAATTATTCGTTAAAATAATCACTGCAATGAGCATTTTCTTCATGTAAACTGTTTACTGCCAGTACAGTACGCTTCTATAACAGTATCTTTCGCCGTGTTTTCTGATTCGATAAAAATAACTACAATGCATGTTCAAAACTATCTACATTCGTGCAAGATTCGTGATCAATCTTTTATGGTCAGAAAAACTTTTTTTTAGTATAATCCATTTCTGACGCAGTATTCGCAACGGATTATCTGACCATAACCTTGACTGGTCGAAATGACGAGAAGTCTGTCGGATTTCATGGAAATCAGATGATATCGCGGTTCTGTTATTGATAAACCCGCGAAACATTAGGGAGAAATGGACTGACTAACAATGAGCAAAACCATTATAAGTGTAATATAATACGCAAAGCGTAAACAAGTTTACTGTGACATTTGTATCCAATTTTGCACTGTGTTTTCTACTACTGCAATCTATGCTTTGCTACCTATGCAAGAAGAATCTCATTGTTAGCAACCACACTGCAGACATCTTTCAGTATTTCTTGATTGTGTCATTCGATGGTTCACACGGTATCTTATTTCATGCTAATGTGATCACATATTTTACAAAAGGCTAAAAGTTCAAACTTGACTTATTAACAAGGTCCATGGACTAAACTAGGATTCCTAGCAAGATCCTTGGAGTGTATTCTTAGCAATGAATTCAGTTCCAGCATAGCGTGGGTGGCATGTGAAGAACCGGGCGTTCTCTCGCTCTTCGACGTCATTTCACTGCACAATATATGATCAAGTCATCGTCGTAGACAAGGCAAGAATCATCACCCCCCCCACACCCGAATGATGCCAACACCATTTCACGTGAAATGGGCCAACTCGTGAGATGCACTCATTCTGCACGAGGGATGAAGAATACCAAATTGCGGATGCAAATGCACCTGCTTGCATCACCAATTTGATGAAATTTGGTATTTTGGTGTAAGCAGAATAGGGATGCAAGTGCTACAAGTGGCTGCACTTGCATCTCCAATAACAAATTGGGGATGCAAATGCAGCCATTTGCATCCCTAACAAATTCGACATTTTGATGTAAACAGACGTACATCACAATCACAGATCAATAAGAAGCAGTTCTGACAAGA
>JACMIJ010000668.1:0-16740 GCA_014805365.1 Koerneria luziae
GCCTGGCCGCCATGGCGGTCGCCCGGATTCCGGCCGGAAGAGCCGATCGAATCTAATCAGTCGGACCGTATCTCACCCGGTGTCCGTAGTCCGTGCCGCCCGATACATGGGACCAATCGGGCGGCATCCGCCCGGACGCCTCTTTTGCGAACCCCCCTCACTCAACGGCCCTTCTACGGAAGGGCCACATGGCATACGGTATTATCACGGCAAATGGCAAAGTCTCCCGTATTCAAGGCATATTTCGCCTGCAGGAGTCCTAGACAATTATGGGGCTATATAATTGTAAGTCCGAATCATTTACATGGACCGATTACTCTTCGTGATACTTTGGGACGTACCGGGAATCGAGCCCTATTATCACGGCATGGTATAAAAAATAGGGCTCACAAACTTGTCCGATAAGCGAAATATGCGAACTCGAATTGTTTGTAATCAAGCGTCTGTTTACGTGTTCAAGAATGATTGTTTACTATGAGCGAGGACATGTAAACGTTTGTTACAATCGGAACAGTTTAGTTTGCGTTTTTGTGAGCCTAATGCACACCTCGTATTTGATCAGGCTATCACTACTATCATGTTTTATTTATTTATTTATTCCGAAATCACGAAGATTCTTCGGCGGTCGTGTACCATGTTTATCATGTACACGAATAAGCTCAATAAAACACATCTAACAATGATAAGGGATGGCACTATGGTTCATATCCGCTGATTCAGTGAAATGATGGACTTTCTCGAATTCCTCGAATTTGTCCTCGTGGGTGGCCGTGTGTTGGCAGTGACGAAGAAGACTTTCGATGGTGAGTACACACTTCCTACGAGACGGCCTATCGTATGATGAATACAGAGCCGAAGTCGCCTGGAAATAAAATACAGCAATCAATGGAATCCGAAAACACACTACATTTGAAGTATAATGAAGTCCCATTTGCTAACAATAAAATGGCGTTAGACATACTCCTGACTTGTGACTAAGTTGAAATAATTGTGATTGGTCACAGTGTGGATATTATATGGATGAGGTGGCGTCTGTAACACGTGCTAGCGATACGAAAGCAATCGAGGTTGTGCCTACACAGCGCTTTGGATTTATTGTTTCCATGCCGATCCGGGAATGCCTATGTCACCTTTTTTTTTGAATATACTAATTGTCGTGATTCGGCAGCCAATATCTTCCGCGACACCTTTGAAGATGACAACCGACACCGAACAAATCGCGTTCATCGTCTTCATACTAATTGTAAGCCACAATACTTGCTGAACAATGCTTGTGCCATGAGAACAAGCTGTCAACTCGTCCCTTACTTGTTCGTTGTGACGTAGACGATCGGCTTGATTCCATTGTAGAACATCCAATTCCACTGCGTTATATATGTTGTCCAGGGTGATTTGGGCAACAATGATGAGATGTACTGGAACACAAGTTGTCAGAGGTATTGCACCCGAGATAACTATTGAAATACTTGACTCCGTTCTGTACAAATATCCGACTTTCGCTATACATTTAGTTTTGTAAGATTTTTGGAATTTCTCACCATCTTAGCAGGCCACTGAAACCAGTGAAACGGAATTATTTGGTAAAAAAAAATGTGCGTACCTTATTGTTAGCAAATTTGTGTAATTGGAAAGAAACCTAACAATAAGATATCTATAAGTCGAATATTTGAACAGAAAAGATGTAACTTAATATTTGACAGTATATGAATACGTTGTTGAATAAATACTTCATCGTATACGTAGTTTATGATCGACAATAATCCAATCGCCAGGACGTGGATGGAGAGAATCAGTTCCATACGAGATAATTTCTTCCTCTGTAACCTTCTAGTTTTAAGGTTTGAATATACACCAAATGCCATAATATGTGCTAAATTTGCATGCAAGAATGAACGTATAATGACTGTCGGATATTGTTAGTAAGGTGTGCGAATAGTATCGTTCCCTTATTACGAACGAAACATGGTGTGCTTGCACGCTCTGTTGACTACTATGCCGCAGTAGTGACCACAGATTCCACTTCAGGCTTCCCGGGTTTCTTCTAGCTAATCAGAACTACTCTCTATTAGGCTCACAGGTTCTTTGATTACAAAAACTCTAGAGGTGTGGTGGATGGGTTACTGTGTGCGTTCTTTGCTCCTATTCGTCTCGCTCGCGCACACTATTCGACAAATCATTCGAAAAGCTCGAATACTTCTGAGTGTTCTTTGGTAAGATATTCTCGACTGGCCGAATAGTGCTGAACTGCCAACACTAGTTATTATTGGCTTACTTGACTCCGTTCTGTACAAATATCCGACTGTCGATTTATAATGGTATCTTATTGTTAGGTTTTGTTTGGATTACCCATATTTACCAAAGTATTCAATTTTTCACAAACCCATGTCAAGTCACAAGGCTTATGAGCCTGTACTGAACTGTGAAAAAAACATATATACGCTCACATAATGGAATATATAATGACAATCGGATATTTGTACAGAACGGAGTCAGATATTCCAATAGTACTAGCATGCCTGACGTAATGAATAATACCTTTGAAATGTGCCAGCCAATCAGAAAAAACGCGATCGTCGTGCTCGTGGCGTCGACAACCAGAAGGATGTCGGAGATGAATCCGACGTCTTCGGCGCTCACCGGACAGGAGTAGTCCTGGACAACTTATTGTTATCAAAGAACTTTTGCAGTGATTAGGGAAACATAATTTTGTCAGCTACTCAATGATTACCGAGCATTCATGATCGCTGGTCTAACCAATCGTATTTGCACATGAGAACAAAGGATTTTTAAGGTAAGAATAAAGAGATATGCAAAGCTTTACATCAGCGATCTATGAACAGATTTAAACATTGTGTATCGTTGAATCGACACTGGTTGTACGTTGTCCGCACAAACAGTGTCCATGGGCATGTATAGACACTGATTGTACGGACAACAATCCGGACAAAAACGCATTCAACTCGTACCGGTGGATCACTTGTATATCGGTATTCGTATGTGATGGAACTATAGAGAAAGTTGATCGGATAGAAAACTTCGAAAGAGGTCAGCAGCAAGGGAACGAAGTAGCAAACACCCAGCATTACCTAAACAACCGATTTTTTTCTGTTTCAGATTATGCATAAGTATTGCAGTTATCGCCCACCTCGATTGGCTGTTTTCCCATGATTTTACAAGTAACTTTGTAACTCCCCCCCTTTGTACGCCGATTGATCTATGGCATAAGTATGTACATTCTGATCATAAAGTAACAAAACAATTGCTTATAGTTCTACTATTTGGTCATGCTAACTTATTGTTAGTGCATCATGTGCTGTTTATCTTACCTTGTTGCTGTACTATTAAATCATAAAGTTGCATTGTTATAAAAAAACTTATTAATCTAAAGTAACATTACGAATATGTAAATAAACTAACAGCATTGAACCAAATATTGGCAGCAAATGAGGCCGAAACGATGATTGAAATGAATCTGTTCATGGTGAGGAACGTCGAGAGATGCAACAGTGTGTACCATCCGAATGTCAGGAACAATCCCATGCATTTGTTCCAATAGAAGACCATTTCGATGTCCCAGGCCATAACAACGCCAAGCGTCGCATGACAAATCAACTGCAGAACGTCGATGAAACCGATCTGGAAGCATACATACATGGACAATGACGTTCCTGGGAATGTAGGGTCACCCCGCATTTGGTTACTTGTTACTATATAGCACCTCGAGTATCACCCCGTATTATAACGTGTTTCTGTATTGGTCACCCCGCATTCGAAATACAGGAACGTCCATGTATATCTGGAAGACATTTGCCTTTTTTGCAGTCTGTGGGTTGGTGTTTCTTCACTGTGGGTAATACAAATTTACGTTGTAAATTGTAGAGTTTAGAAACAGTATTTTACAGCACTTTTGTAGTTTTAATTTTTTGTAGACCTAGAGAAGTCCTGCAAGCGATGCTATGCTTATGTGCGTTTTACGTGGGAAGGACAAACGGATTTTTAATACGGCGGGTATCAGAACATTCTTACTATTAGTATCAACCACGTTACCTTATGTAAAGTTGTACATTAGAGAGGAAAATGTTTTCCTCTTGGCATTCGCGCTTACTCCCAAGATCATAACAATAAGATTAGCTTAAAGAAGGATTGAACGCACTTTTTTCTTACTATGCCCGAGTCTTATGTTTTCTGTGAAGCATGAATATATAGGGCATAGTACATGCAATTTTTTGACGATTTTCTATCTTTCAAGACTCAGAAAACACTCAATTGACATTTATAACACTAAACAAGCTACAGAAGTGTTAACCACACCTTGACCAAGCTATGGTCAACGGGGACATAGTACTTTAAAAAGTGAGTTTACACCTTCTTTAAAGTGGAACATAACAAAAAGTTACCTCTTAGACGCATCTTTAGGTTCTACACATGCACAAAACAACGTGTACGAATTCAATGATGGATGGTGCCAAGCCATACCTGTGCGATTATTTGATAAGTTCGAACAGATCGAAACTCCTTCTCATGCAGGAATTGCTGTAAAGGAAATCTATGATGCTACTCACAGGAAAATATGAAACACACTGAAGAAAATGAGTGTTTTAAACATTCAAACACTTTTGAGGCTTATTCTGCTCTAGGCAGTAATAGGAACGCATAACTCACAAAAAGCACCAGAAGATAAAAGATCAAGAAGAACACAGCCGGCACAAGTAACAATAAGCCGAATAAGATGTTCACCGCCGTTGCGAAGACGAGATCACGATCCTTGTGGGACCCAGGTTCCCACCCCGAAACAACTTTCAAATAACATCCGTGTTACCGGGAATATAACCTTGTGCCCCGGAAAGGAATGCAACCTTTCTCGTGGAATTTACTCCCGAGTTCAACACCAACTTCAAGTAGAACATACTTTGCTCTTTCTCACGGTAACCATACAATTAGCGTTCTATGGGAGGGGGATTGTCTTATTGCTCAGATAAAATGTAGGCGATGTGCGTATGGTGGGAATGTTATTTCACCTTTTTGCAAAGGCGCTGTTAATAATAATAGCCATGAACTTTTTCCAAATATAGCTTGCATTTTGGTTCAATTTACATTTATAGCCCAGCAGGCTATGAGGTCTTGATTCTATTATTACACCAGGCCATATTATTATTATACAATTCGGAGGTACTTTACTTTTACAATTAAAGAATCCAAATTTATCACAACGACTGAAATACTCGTATTTCAAATGTGAAAAAAAGAACACCGGAGTGAAAACAATACAGCAGGCACATTAACGATATACTAACCATCAAGATGTTGAGCAAAACAAGAACAGCAGCAATAAGATTGAGGAAGAATAACTGGCTAGAAAAGTATGTCCACAACGAATTATTGACGAATTACTAATTGTAAGCATACATAACATATTTATAAAACTAATTGTAAGTGTACATACACTGGTTAGAATAGCTTAGCAAAAAGTGCACGTTAACAATAATTCAAGAAATACACTAACAAGGGCACAAATCGTCCAACCAGCTATAAGCAAACATTAGCTTTATAAAAAGCTTACTAACAATAAGCTAAAAGAAGAATGGATACTGGCAACTTCATTCAAAATGGAAAACACTGTAAACAATGTACTAGAGGATTTCGCATGTAACCTACACGCATAGCTATAAACGAAAAAAGTATATAAAAATCATAAGTAAAAACATAACAAAACGTGCTAACAATAAGATCAAAATCAACCACTACCTTCGTCTTAAAAGGGCAGTCCACCGTCATCCTCATCCCAGAATTCAGCATCAAATTCTTCTTCGTCCTCGTCATCTTCGTCTCCGGGGAACACCTCGATGCCCTCGAATAGCCGATTCTGACAGTCGCCTTCCTGGAAGAGAAAAACAATAGTAAGAGTACTATTGGAATACTTGGCTCCGTCCTATACAAATATCCAATTTTCGCTTCGTATATACTTTTGCAAGCTAATTCGAATTGCTAACAGTTCAAAACAGGTTCAATACTTAGGAAGCGGCATAGGGTTGCGAAAAAATTTGAATGCTTTAACAAATTTGTGTCTTTGCAAAGCAACCTAACAATAAGATACCATTCACATCAACAGTCAGATATTTGTTCAGAACGGAGTCAAGCATACCAATAGTAAGAGTATGTTCGATGGGAAGTAATATGTATAGTAAAAAGAGTAAGAGTAAAAGAGAGTATGTACAGTAAAAACAATGTGCATGTTCGGAACAAAGTGTTTTGTGTTGCAGGCTATGCCTTAACAGATATTCTATAACACATTTTCCAATTAATGAAATCTTTCGGTATTAACACATTGTCCATTCTCATTGTTATGCATTGTGCCTAGTTAGAACTGTGTGTCTGTGCTGTATTGGTGTACATAGGTCTTCTTGTTAGCACTGTTAACGTCAGCCAAATATGGTTGAAAACATAATGCTATAGATATAAATACTTATGTAAGTGAAACGAACCACTCCAAAGTGCGAGTACGGATCCGAGCTGGACAACAACTTCCCACAGAGATAGCAGAAGTTGGAGGAACAACACGAGCACGTCATCTTATTACAACCGTCAATCTTCTGCAAAAGTATTGCTTAACGAAACATTTCTGTGTTTTAATATATAATAATAGAGATCTTACAAGTTTGTGTTACAGACATTTCAAGCAGCCCTCACTATACTGAATAAGGAAACACTGAAAGTTCCCGCACATTTTGCCTGCCACAGTAAGGTTCCCTGTTTTCAGTATGCTTTTTAGTAACCTTTTACTTCAGTGTAGAGGTTACTAGAACATTTACTGGAAACAAACTACCGAGGCTGGTGTAAGACTTTATTTTCTTGTGCTGTTTCCTTCCATTACCTGAATATCAGTAGCACACTTCGGGCACTTGACCGCATTGTAGCTGAGCCATTTCTGATTCCTCATCTGGTCCAGCATATTTTGTAGTTTGTAGGCTTGCCCGCCGGCGCGTCGTTTCAACTCCTCGCTGACCGCCGCCTCTTCGCCCGCTTCGTACAACTCGAGAAGATGCATCAGCTCGTCTGAAATCGATTTTTCTTTCTTTCACAAGTTGTGAAATCTCATAAATCAGTTACAAGAACAATTAAAGTGACATCGAAACTCCCTCAATCAAATAGTATTACAGTAGTCTCTCCTATAGTCTACATGCATATTATAGTACACTTTTCTGTTTCTTGTGAGCTTTCCAGTGATTCAGTGTAACAGGTCACTGGAAAGCTCACAGGAGACAGACGAGTTTACTACCGCGGTTGGTTGTCTCTTACAATTAGCAGCCACAATACGTATTTACGTGATCTTATTGTCAGCAACTCAATCACCATACTTTAAGATACTAGTAAGTACAAACTTTCGAACTTTCTAGAATGACAGTATAAGAACAGTTCACGAACTTTGTGTCACTTTGCAGGGTTCGAGTCCATGATACGTCCGCCGGCACACAACGCAAAACGAGAAGCCGCACACCAGACAATTCGCCAGTTTTCTGTTCCTGAAAGCAAACAAAATCGCATTATCATGAAATAATCATTCTTGTCTAAATTCGTGTATAGCGTACCGTTAAAGAGTACATAAATCTGCAGTCCTGGTAAAACCTATTATGTCGAAACAGCGCTACACCCAAACCACGCAAATGTAAGCCGTGTTAGAGCGACATCATCTACAAGAACATGTAATCAACGCTTCTCCTGTCACTAACAATAAGACATCAGAACGGAATTACTACCAGAAACTTATGCGACCAAAAAAGGTGTAAGAGAGCCACAGAATAATGCTTCCGCCGGTCGCCGGAGTACATAATTTGCATACGATAACAAAGGATTCACGTTCTAAAACAAGGAGATATACAAGTTAGAGAAGAACGAAAGTCCTATTGTCCTGGAATAATGTGAAATAACTGACTGTGCATTGATCGAGGCGTACTCTCCGCACGACTCGAATGGACACGTCGTCATGTCGTCCATCGTGTCGATCGCGTGCTCTAAGAGGATTCGCTCGTATCTGAATCAAGCACTCTACACATACCACAGCATATTGACGAATAATAGGGGACAGTACATTACTAATTGTAAGCATACACAACACGTTTATGAAACTAATTCTAAGTGAATGCTAACAGCAATTTAAAATATACTAAAAAACAATACTAATAAGAAAAAAAAATCCATGGAGCCGGCTCCCACTCTTACCACGTATATTTGATCATTTTAATCATCTTTACGTGTTTTACCCCTCTTTCACAAACACAAATACCTATTTTGCCCCATCCTCTGAAACACACTACTGAAGCAGAGCTATGATTCTAGACATTACACTCCACCCAATACCGAAGCTGCCAAGGCAAATGCCATAATCAGCAGTTGAAACCTATTCGCTGTTGTTCCACAATGTGCTTGAAAGATCCACTGACATAGGATCTGACTCCGTTCTGTACAAATATCTGACTATCGCTATGCATTCAATTTTGTTAGCGTAATCCAGTTTTTCACAGCTCTTAGCAGTTAACAAGCTGGGCAAACGGCACAGGAGTGCAAAAAAAATTGAATACTTTGGCAAATTTGTGTAACTGTGAAGAAACCTAACAATAAGATTTGATTATACAGTGACAGTAGGATATTTGTATAGGACGGAGTCAGATATTCTAATAGTATCCTACAAAATCCGTTTCCAATTGCCTGCATTTTCTCGAACAGTACGAAGTTGTTACTCCAAAATCGATTTATTATACAAACACTGCATCTTGCTTCGGACGGTCTACAGTACACCTCATTTGCATAAGATTATAAAGGTTTCTCTCACAAGAACAAATATTATACAAATAAATATGAAAAACAAAAAACAAATAAGAAAAACAAATATACAAATAAATATGCAAATTTGGAACTGATAGAAGAAGTTGAACTTTGAACTCATAATGATGCGAAAACGATACTCACCGCTCATAGTCCTCGTCTCCGAGTGCGTTCCTGACCACTGCTTGTGCCGCCAGAGAACCGCAACCATCCGAGAGACACTCGAGTGGGCGAACCTGACATTGAAGAGAGCGGTCTGATTGTAAACGTAACATAAAGTAACAGTTTGATCATACAAAACAAATATGAAAAGCAGCAGCCGCAGTTAAAGGAGACCAGAAACCGTTGTTTTGTGTTAGCAAAATTGAGTGTATAAGAGACCCGCAACTTCTGTGAGGGGGGGGGCAACTATAATATATAAGGAAATGGTGCTTTTTGCCTCCGAGGATTCATGGTTTGCGGCCTCCTTTAAATAGTTGGGCATGCGTCAAGCAGGAAACATGATACAATGGTAGTGCAGCTCGCAAATAATGCTTTTACTTCGATTAACTCATCAGTCCGAACTCAAGCGTCCGGCAAACACACTTTCTGTGAAGCACAACACTCGCATGCATGAGACTACACCCCAAATATCCGACTGTCATTACTATTCAATTCTGTAACCATATGCAAGTTTTTCACAATGCAGTACAGTTTCACGAGCTTGTGAAACGGCATAGGTTTGTAAAAAATGAATACATTGGCAAATATGGATATTTGGAAAGAAACCTAACAATAAGATACCATTACAGATCGACAGTCGGATATTCGTACAGAACGGAGTCAGATAAATAAAGGAAAAAGCTGTGATAAATATAAAACACAGCTGACGACGAACCTGTTCTTGCTCCATCCGCTGCTGGTAGAAGACGCGGACGCACTCGCGGCAGAAGATGTGTCCGCACGGGCGGAAGCGGACGCAACGCGTACCCGGCGCGTTCTCATAGCAAACCTGGAAACTCACTTGTTCATACTTTGCTCAATATGAAATTATTTGTAACAAAAAGTCATACACTTACAATTAGAATGTGAGGCTTTATGTGCAGTGCCATTTTGAGTGCATAAATATATCATAGCGAGTAACATGAACTTGTTGTTAGTAGACATTAACGACGTATTATCATAAGGTATTATCGTATTATCTTACAATAAAGATAAAACTTATTATAATTATAAATAATATGTCTCACCTCACAGTCGTGGCAACTGCTGTCGAAGCATCGGAGTTCCTCCTTCTCCGATGCGTCCACCATTAACTTGAGCATGTCCGGTGCGGAAATACCCTGAAACCAGGATAAACAGGAAACTACTGGATAAGCGCAAAGTGAGCGGTTAACACGCACAATAAACAATTTTCCACTGTGCTCTCAATAAGGTTTTAACAAAGGTTCCAAGCTCTCTCACTCTCTTTCTCAACTTTCCATAAGGACATAAGGGATGAAGAATATTGCTGCTACAGTTGTCAAATGTGACTAAAAGCAACACATTAGCAAATTCTTACAATTAGCAACCAACACTAACAATAAAAACAAACAAAAAAACATTTGCTTGTAGCTCTCACCTTCTGTGTAGCATACGGTGTTTTGTCCACGTCAAGAACCTTTCCCTCCAAATCCACGGTTGCGTTCTCCCGGATGTAGAAGGCCAGAAAGTACAACATCGGGAACTCGAGGTTCTTCTCCATCTCCTCCTTTATCGCACTCTCCAAGGCAGACATCTGAATGATCATGAACATGTTCATAAAATGCAAAAATTGTAAAACTATGGAAAAGAACAATTACTAAGACGCTATAGCCTATAGGATCTATTTATAAAAGAAAGGTTGCTTTTGGCATACGTCATACCTTGGAGCCCACATCTACAGTTAAAGGATGACTCCCACGAGTTTTAAAACTCGTAGCTAAAGCATTGGTTAGGTGGAGATAGGTATGTTTATTACGTTGCCAAAGTTTGAGTTTGCAAAACCACTTGGTTTTCGAGATATGCATCCATCAATTTCTGCAGGAATTCAAAAAGCAATTATTTTGGTATACTGTAGCTCCTACTGCAGCAAAACACTGATAAGTATATTCGAAAACACAAAGTCAACAAGACTGTTGAGTGTAGGGTTTAGGTCTTCAGTGATGCATGATACTTGTGTTTTTATTCCATGTTGCAACACAAATGCTGCTGCATGCGATCTCGTAGTATTAGTCCTTTAACAACAGTATAGCTTACAATTAGATACTAGAACTTTTGTGTATGTCTTGGTTATTAAAATTCTTGCTATGTATTGGAACGAAGCCATTGTACTCGTATACAAACAAGGCACTGTTGATAGCAATACGGTGCAGCGAGCTATATACCATTTTTGTCAAACCCATTAGAGCAGAAGAGATTGCAAAAGTTCAAAAGTCGTAGGGTTGTAAACATCATAGGTGAAGGAGTTTATACAGGGGAAATGAGCCTGGGGTACACAGGGAGCCTAAGAAGCTACTGTCTGATTGGACGCAAGAAACAAGGTAGAAGGCGAAACTACTTTTGCTTTTACGCATCAAAATATTATAGAACTAATGAAACACAACACTGACCTGTTGCTGGTTCATCCAAGGGCATTCGATGGAAATCAGAGGAGGGACGGATGGATAGGTGGGAGGCAGAGTGAAGTGCATCCGGACAGAGGCCAGCACCGCTATCGATCGACACATTTCAACTGAACATTGGTAGATACAAAAAAAATTCAAAAAAAAAAATTATATTGTTCCCCATACAGTTTGTAAGATTATACCAGAGAATCGGTAACATGCAACTAGGTTGCTTTTTTTCTACAGAGTTCAACTCATTGACACACAGTCTAAAGTTTGAATATACACATTACAAGAAAGTCAATTGTGCCAGGAAAATAAGAGTATGTAAAACTTTTGCAACAACGTTCACCAGTAGAGAATATGGAATAAACTTACAATTAGCAGCAAAGTAGAAAAATTGAGAATAAATATAATATAATACAATCAGCAAGGATACCAACCATCTCCAATTGAGACTCGAACCGTAGCCGGACTGTTCAGAGCGGGGAAGTCGATGGTGACGACACCCTGGAGGGGACGAGAGGCGGCATCGTATTCGATCGAACCTGCAAAGACAGTTCGATAACAATAAACGTACTTCTTACAATTAGTAAAGTAATTAACTATAACAAATCAGCAAGAAATCTTATTGTCATAGTTCTTTTTATGCTTAAAAAGTATCTCGTGCGCGATGGTGCTCCAGCGTGTAGTGCTACATCCAGCGTCACGTCTTATTCTTCTCCGATGTAACAGTAAGAAAAAGTCCAAACTAAGGAATAGAAAAGCGAGGTAAGTAGTTACCATTGTAATACCTGACTTCGCTCTGTGCAACTATCCAACTGTCACTTCATATGAACATCTTATTGTTATGGTTCCCCAAATGATGACGTATTTAAATATTCGCTACCTAGCTAGCTCAAAATTAGCATATTCTTTTGCTCACCCTCTAGATCTTTTTGTGTTCATATGTAAATGAGGTACATTCGACCTCATTTGCATATGAACACAAATAGATCTAGAGAGCACAAATGAGTCTATCACAAAATGCTGACAATGAGAAATATTTGCATGAAGTTAGGAACTTCCAAATAACGAACCGGTGAAGCATTCCTGCAGTGCGACAAAATCGTTCAACTCGCCGAGCTGCTCTTCGATGTGCTCATCTTCGCTTACCATCCGAGACCATGCAAGTGTCCTCTCTCGAGGAGAGACAACTTCTCTGGAATACAACATTCGAATAAATTTATAATGCTAAATAAACATTAAAAAACGCATATAAATACTGATCACGCACAGAAACCGGACGGAAAACCATAATAGTTTGTAATAACGAGGGAAATGTTGTGCAATCTTTGGTAAATTTGAAAGCAATTAGCAAAATCAACAAGGAAGCAGAAATAACAATAAGATTGTAAAACCTGCTAACTAGCCGGAAATTATTTGTGCGCAGAATTGGAGATGGGCCGTGACCCGAGAATTGTGTTATTCCAGAAAACGAAAGGCAATTTGTCTGTTTTGCAGTTATCAAAACCAAAATGGCGTTGAAATTTGCGCAATAACAACAATAATGTTGATAATAACAACAAAATATGCATTTTCTGAACTAAGCAGAAGTAACAGTCGGAATCCATGCTAATCTTTATGCTGTTTGCTATTTGAATAATGCAGTGAGAGAGAATACCATTGCGGAGAGCACAGAGAAAACAGGAAAAAAAGATGAGAGGGAAGGGTGTGGGAGGGGAGCAATACCGAGTGCAAAGAGCAAACTACAAAAGCTTCACCAATATCAGACTCGTATGCCAGTGTTAAGAAACCACATAGTATATTAAAATGTATCTAACAAAACAATAGCATACATCATGTATCGCCCAAACAGCAAAATTTCGATGAAGTAATGCTAGCATTTAAGGATACTGTACATCTTAATACCGGACGGGTAATTGCTAGAAGCCGGATGGCAAAGGTTTCGGAAAAAAGTTCACTCAAGAATAGACTAGAAACTATTCCTAGGTAAATTAGCATATTGTGTCCTCTTCAAATTCTTTGCGTATGCAAATGAGGTACATTAGACCAGTGAACCCGAAACGCTGTGTAAGTGACATTAAATATGTATTGTCAGGAACAGAGCATGTGTTTCTTTAGTGTTGCGTAAATGCACCTGTCCCTTATCACTCTTTCCATTCTTGGTTTCTCACCATCTTCACAAACGCACTCTCATTGTTAGCAATGACAGATTTGAGAGATGGGAAACGGATGAACTTTGCGATCCCAATATCGATTTTAAAAAGTTAGTGTTAGAAAAGTTGCATATACAGCATTAACGAAAGTACAAAACATGCGAACCAGCAGAAAACAGTTTCACATGTTGAGATAGTATATGTGCTGCCAGTTCCAGATTTGTATTATTCGTTGTTCTTGTAAGCAAAGCCTTTCACAGCATGCGGAGACGGTGCAACTCCTGTCGGTCTAAAATTTGCATATCTCATTGTTAGGGTGAGCAATGTCTTTATCATGGTATGCAAATGAGGCACTGTGGATCCGCGGAAACAACATATTGTGCTTTGTCTTTGCATGAAAATGAAGTACTGCAAACCGGCGAAAGCAACACTCTATGATCTACTTGCTCAGGAATTCAAGTGCCGTGGTATCCTGTTTCGTAGATAGTTGATAGTTTTACCATTATGCATTCCGCATTCGTCGTTGTCTAGTCACACCATGCTAACAATAAGATAGTGGTCCCAAACATCCATATTTTTTTCAATGCGAGCGAAATCTTTGTTTTCAAATGCCAGTTAGGTACTGTAGACCGGCGGGAGCAACATATTGTGTAATTGAAAGAGTAGGTCCAAATAGGTGGGGGGGATAACGACAAATTGCAGATGGTTCTCGGAGATTGTTGGCAAGGCAACATTCGATGAACAGATGTAATTACGGACAAGAAAAGGAGGCAAAAACTTGTGATTCTGGCGGTGGACGCTGTTGTTGAAGTACATTAGAATATGGTCAATATTCGTTTCCCTTCTCATCTTTCTATCTTTCTTCTTTTTCTTCTCGTCCATTGTTCCACAAACGTTGGTGCGATCAGTTGTGTGGACGAAGATACGTAAGTTTTACGTTACGTTGATTTACGAAATACGTAAGTTCTGGCAATAAGTTATTAGGCGTCTTACAACCATCGAGTTAGTACTTGCAAGTTAGCTAAAGCTTCTCCCGTAATCAGAGCGGTTCCTCGACGGGGGTTCCTGATGTACCAGGAACACTTTGGGAAATTTGAGGCCGTGGATCCCACCCGAACCCGGCCCGATACCTTCGTGGTTAGACACATGTTAGCATGGAGTGAAAACGGCCTTTTCGGCACTCTTCAGAATTGCACGATTGCTTACTGCTGTCATGCACACTCTATAAGGAACAGAATAGGTTTGAAACATTACACATTTTAAAAGATAGACAAATGAAATTTGTAAGAAAATTGGTTTTTGTACGAAAATAGCATTACCAGTCAGAAAGGCTTAATGCGTAACTATAATATTTGCTTGATGCGAGATTCTCTAACAATAAGCATGAGACTGTATGATAATACAAACACCATTGTTCAGTAACGAATCGTGCTGTGGCGATCTCTGCACAGTCACTATTGGAAAGAGGAATGCACTGAGAAACCAGGTATTACACTCGGTTATCATGGCAATTTGGATTCACATCATGTTGATGTCGCCAATCTATAGTGCTTAAAGGGGCCAGAAACAGTGAGTCGTTGGAGGCAAAAGTCACCATTTCCTTACATAGTTGCCCCCCCCCTCACAGAAGTTGCGGGTCGCTTATACACGCAGTTCTGCTAACACAAAACAACGGTATCTGGCCTTCTTTAATTTGCATATTAAAACAAAGGAATCACTACCCATAAAAGGAATATGTAGTTTTGAGACCAGCGGAAGTTGCACTATCGCAGTGTGGCATATTCTTGCAACCATGCATGTATTAATTTAGTTATGAGGTTTAAAATATGGGTATTTTTGAAAATTATGTAAAACCAACTTCAAATAGTCCATAGAATCTCGAACGCTATTGCGACTGTGTTCAAATCTTATTGTTAGGTCGTCAGTTCTCTTATGATTGTACATAGACACTGAGTGGGGAAATACATGTGAACGATGCAATCAAGAAATATACACACCAATATTTCAATTATATGTTTTTTTGTTAAGCAATGTTGCATTTTAGGGATGTCTGAGTGGACCACTAGTGAAGAATCTAACCGGAACGTGTGTCGGCATTCCCCCGCAAGAAACGTGTTTCTGCAAGTCAGCCAACTATGAATTTGTGCTTCTTCACATTTTTTAAAATTATTTTTGCAAAAATTACAAGCAACTTTAACGCATACCTGTTTGGTAACAGTAAAAAAAACGCTCAGGTAAGTATTACTCGTGTTAGTCATACAACGGCACGATTCAAACAAGAAGCTTACATTCAGCAACAAAGACAAATGCAACAACGTAGCAGCGGTACGGAAACAGGCGAAGAATAAAGTGAAGAAGGTCACTTGTGAACAAACGTCAACCACTGATGGGAAATCAGTTCTCGAGGTAACATTCTACGAAAGAAACACAAACAGTGCTTGCAAAGTGATGTTTTCCTAAATACCGGAGACTTTGCCTTTGCCTAAAATCAGGGATGTATCTCCCGGAGATCGAAAACGGGTCTTTTGATGATGTGCTTATGGCGCTATCTACCACTACACTAATTTACCTTGTTTGTAACATTTCCACTGTTTCTTGTTGAGAAATTGAATTTGAATTTGCTTAAGTTGTGCTTCTTTCAGAATGTAACGTGCGCGATGTGCGGAGCAACCAAAGTCAATAACGACATCAAATATTTCTGTTCCCATATACCAAATTTTGACGATGTTACAGGGTACGTTGCGGAGTGCAGATAATTCCTTTTTCACTAATTGTATGCATTATTTGATGTGCTAAGTACATCATATCAAGACAGTGAAACTTCCGCCGGTCCAAAATGCGCATATATCTCTGTGTCATACCAAGAAATGAAGTCTGTGTTGTCATATGTAAATTCTACACTGTAGATACTAAAGTAGTTCTGTGGTTTCGGAGAATGATAATGTAAAAAAAATGAAATTGAAATATCTGTGAAAAAATAGTTTCATTACAACACTTTCAGATTCCTCGACAATTCGTGTGCGCGTGTGATCAGCGCCCTCGGCGATGTCATCACCTGCATCTGCGATTCTGTTAGCTTTACTTATCTTGTAGACTCAATTTGCGACATATCTGACACGGTTTTGCTGAATTGTCTATGATTTGGAACATACTCCAAC
>JACMIJ010000670.1:0-16724 GCA_014805365.1 Koerneria luziae
TGAAGGCTTTAACAAATTTGAAGATGTAACGACAGTCGAGTCATTTGTACAGAACGGAGTCAGGTAAGCTGATAATACCTTTCCGTGCCATGCATAGAATACGGTTGAGGTCATGCGATTGATCGCAATCGACACGTTGAGTATCTCCTGCGAAGTCATGAAAAAGTAGGCGCCACTGAAATGCATTTTGTTCTATCACTGAAGCACAAAATCAACTGCTCTGTGCTTCCACGTAACAATGTGAAGAAGCATGTAATTGCCACTCACAGGCGATAGAATTTGAAGCATTGTTCAAGGAGGCCGGAGACCGTCATTTCATTCGCAAAAAATATGTTCATAACGAGTGTTTTATTGACCCGGCACCTTTTGTGTTCAGGGAATACACATAAGCAAACCCCTCCGGCCTCTCTAAAGTGTATAGGATTTTAAGTGGTCCAATGGTCATAGATCTCTTACGATGCACTTTGATTTCAGCTGTCATCTGCCCAAGCACGTCATATTTTCGTTCTTTGGAACTTCCGCCGGTCTCAAATTTGCATATCTCTGTGTTTTGAAGAGTGGATTCCTTGTTAGTGTGTATGCAAATGAGGTACAGTAGGCCGGCGGGAAGCTACATTTGATTTAGAAATGGAAAAGAGATATAAAAAAGTCACCGGAAATATAGTACGTACGTATAAAGTAACCTGGTGACCATATTATCGCCAAAGCTTGCAAGGTATCCGCTCAAAAATGGCGTCATTTCGACCCTGTAGATCGTCACTGATATAACGAGAAAAAGGTCCTAAAATATTACGTCTTCAGGAAAAAAGTAATTATTTTTTTGTTATTAATTTCCAACATCTGCCTCGGTAGCAAACTCCTCTGTTTCCTGTGAGCTTTCCTGTGACCTTTTGCACTGAATCACTGTAAAAGATCATTGGAAAGCTGACAAGAAACAGAGGAGTTTACTACTGCGGCTGTTGTTCGGGAGGTTTCACTGAGGATAACCGGGCATCTGGATGTTTTCTATAAGTGTTTGCCTTATAATCGACCACCTTGAAGATAAATATATTTTTATTTAAATAAAAAGTCTTACATTCGCCGCGCCGATCACAAATAATGTGTAGAAGGAACTCGCGTATTTCTTCCGTTCTCCGAGAATCACGTAAACTTCGATTCCGTAGAGCACAAGCAGCGGCGGGATGTACGTACAGTAGATCACAAAGTAGACATCGTTGAGCTCTACTACCATATGTCCTTGAAAGAATGGGGGAATTAATTTTAGAGATTTGAAGAGCTTGCAGCGCTTGAATGCTTGAAAAGATATTTGAAACCGGGCATTCGACTATTGACTTGGAAGTAAAGACTACGTTCCTATTCAAATTCCTGCTGTGAACAATCAAATCTTATTGTTAGGGTTTTCTACCGCAGCATACGTTTGCTGGTGAGTTCTTTTTTTGCAACTCAATAAAGCTTTATAAGCAAATGAAGATGCTATGAATGCTTACATTTGCAAATTAAAATGGATAGTGACAGTCGGATGGTTGTACACAATGCAATCAGTTACTTCAACAGTACATACGAACTCAACATGTGAATATCAATCATACATTTCTGTGATCATAAAAGTATACATAACCGGTCGCTGACATACACACGTTTCTTCCCTGACAAGACATTATACTCACGAAAATGCAAAATACACTGTTCCGATAGCAACAAAGGAATACATGTTCTCGCTCGTAGTCAGCAACTGTTTTCGAATATGCAAGTGAACGGTTCATTACGAACAATTGAATACGCACAGCAATTTTGCATCCCTGACAATGCAGTGAAACCAATAACTGTTTCGTAATCTTTTCAAGGAAGTGTAGCACTCAAGGCACCGCCGACAAATTATACATACACATCTCATGTCCGTTTTTGTCTGTACCCTACCATGGACAGGTGCACATGAAAGTTCGACTACCGCATGATTAATGTCATTTGAAATCATGAGCTATGAATACTCTCCACACCTCATCATATGGGAAACGAACTGACATGAGGACATGATGAGATAAACGTTGGGTGCTGTTTTTTGTTGTTGTTTTTTTTCACTCACCACAACATGCTGCGACGGTGCAACTTCCGCCGGTCCCAAATTTGCGTATCTTTTTTGTTGTTGTAGAGAGTGAAGTCTTTGTTATTGTATGCAAATTAGGTACTGTAGACCGGCGGAAGCAGCATGCTATGCGCACCTAGGGCAGTGTGTACTTCAAAAAGCACACGATCTAGAGAAATGATGTGAGAGAGTACAGAAAGCAAAAAGTTTTCAAACGGAGTATTTAATAAATAAATAAAAACGGGTGGACCACATTTGCGCAGAATGAGAAACAAATGATCTCTAAACGAGCACAATCTTGAGACCATATCTTATTGTTAGGGAGGTTTCATATGGAAAGAAGAGTGTAGGAATGTATGTAGGGACCTACAATTATAATATGACAAATAGTATTATTGGCTTACCTAACTCCGTTCTGTACAAATATCCGACTGTTGCTTTATAATGCAATCTTATTGTTATGTTTCTCACCAATTACACAATTTTGCCAGACGATTCAAATTCTTAGCAACCTTAGGCCGTTTCACAATCTTTTGAACCTGCTATGAACTATGAAAAGTTTGAATACACATACAAAATTGATAATGTAGCAACAGTCGGATATTTGTATGGAACGGAGTCAAGTATTCCAATCGCATCTCATTGTTAGGAAAATCGTGGTCTACTTCACCTTTGTTTCATGGGGGACAAGAATGAAGAGAACATTACGCAAAAGCTTTTCGCCATTAGAAATCAAGTGCCTAGTTCGTTTCGAACACAAAACAGAACATGAACAGTAGAGGTATTATTATAATGAGCTCAAATGTCTATGGTTCATCTATTAGATAGACCTCGTTAATGCACATCTTCCGTGTCATTCCGGGAAATTGCTTGGCGCTGGACATGTGTACCTTGCTGCCCGGGTAATTACTGCTTTACCTGATTAACACGTGTAAAAACGAGTGTGACATGGATAAACGTTCATTTACTAATACGACGTTTACGAGACTAAAAGCATGCAAAAATTTACCAAACGTGCATTTTGTACATAATTGGCACAGTCGGTTACGTACATATGCACTTCTTCTTGTCACTCAGAGAAAAATAAGCCTGAATAGTATTTCGTAATCCTATTGAAAAATGAGTGTCATAAACACTCAAGCACTAAAGAGTGTTTAAACACTCAAAATTTGAGACTTATTTTTCTCTGATTGTGAGTAGCGAAAAGTAAACCGTAATGGTGCTGGAGTGTTTAAAACACGCATTCCTTCAATGGAAATACGTTTGTAATCCTAATGAGAAAATAAGTATTATTTATAAACACTTCAGCACACACTATAAAGAGTGCGCTAAAATCTCAATATTTGAAGCTTATAGTTTTGTGAGTGGTATGAAAAAATTGAACAAACATGAATTTTGAACAAAATTGGCATAGTCGGTTGCGTATGTGGAGTACGCAAAAAGTGCACTTAACTTGTGAAGTTTCCTGATTCTGTATCAAACCGCCTGCTGCAATTTTGCGCAACGCGTGTGAAAATCATTTCGGAAGCAAATGTCGACATTTAGTGTTCTGCGAGTTTTCTAGTGTATGACAGTATGTGAGCATACTGTTAGCATACTTGACTCCGTTCTGTACAAATATCCGACTGTAACTGTATGAACATATCTTATTGTTAGGTTTCTTTCCAATTACACAAATTTGCTAAGACATTCAATTTTTTCCACTAATATATACCATTTCACCAGCTTGTGAACCTGTTGTGAATGGTGAAAATTTGGAATACGTTTTCAAAATTGAAAATACAGAGGCAGTCGGATATTTGTATGGACACGTGTTGCATTCGGGACAGTCGAGGCAACAACCAACAGCCTGATTGGGTGGAGTTTCTCGTGAGGAATATGCAGCCCCAACAGTCCGGGGTACTAGAGATACAAGAAAAGTATAACAATGAGATCAATAATTTTGTTGCTTAAAACAACTTTAATAAGCAAGCTCAACAACACAAATAAAGGTTGCTCTTAAAGATCGCGTCGGCGTTTTATTGGTTCTAACAATGAGCACAAACCAGCCAAATGAGAAGTGGTCATAAATTAGTCGAAAGTATGCATAATGCTAGGAAAACTCGCAACAGGAAGTGGTCTTCCAACATATTTTGTGCTTTAAAGGAGGCCAGAAACCGTTGTTTTGTGTTAGCAGAATTGCGTGTATTAGAGACCCGCAACTTCTGTGAGGGGGGCAAGTATATAAGGAAATGGTGATTTTTGCCTCCAAGTATTCACGGTTTCCGGCCCCCTTTACGTCAAATATTTTTCGCGTAATGTGCTACTTATACCACAACATGCTTCCTTCGCCGGTCTACAGTACCTCATTTGCATACAACAACAGAACTGTTCAATAAAGAACTCGTATTGTTACCATGTGTTTTCAGCCAGAAACTGTTTGTGAGGTATTTACCTTTGCAATTTCTTTATCCTGGAACATTTTAAAATGCTGTAACTCGTATAGTACTGTAACTCTCTATAAGAGTTACAACGTTGTTATGTCAGCGCTTATAGGCGTTGGAATAACAATGGGAGCGTTCGATAGCGAGTTTGTAGCCGTCCTCGTCGTACTCTTCCTCCGAAACAGTACTAATGACAACACTTGTCGGCGTATGCTTGCATTGAACGTGAACAGTAGTATCGGCGGTGCGTACACTTTGCAGTCCACCAGCCACGGGAGTTGCGATTGTCCGTAAAAGTTGACAACCGGCGTGCGATAGAAGGCCAGCAGGACCTGTGATAGTCTGACAATCATAGAGTACTATTGGCTTATCTGACTCCGTTTCATACAAATATCCGACTGTCGCTGTTTCGTTTACATCTTATTGTTAGGTTTCTCTCAAATAACACAAATTGGCCATGTATTCAATTTCTTCGCAAACCAATACCGCTCTACAAGATAATGAATTACATTGAACTGTGAAAAAGTTTGAATACGCTTACAATATGCAATGTATAATGACAGTCGGATATTTGTACATAACGGAGTCAGATGAGCCAATAATAAAGAGATGGTAGGTAATAACACACATGCAGCCCTTTTCGGAAAATCGTACACCGGCAGTTTTGGGAATGTAGAAGGAGCCTTTTTTTTACTCTGCTAATGTATTTTGGCGAACACCTCACCTACCCCATCATGAAGTACATTGACCGGCGATTTAAGACTTGCAGGTTTCTTTGTTCTCTCAACAAATTTATTTTCTTGTCTATGCAAAGAATGAATAAAGAATAAAGCATAAATGAAGTACATTTGCGGTCAAGAAATGTTGAAAGTTTTAGAGGCAAAACAAAACAAATATTTAGATGATACCATTCTGTACCTCGACCGCGCAAAGTGGTGAGCTCAGGATCACCAAATGGATTCCGAAATACAGTAAGCGTATTTCCGCTCGGGATACGCTCGCCATCCTCTTTCGGATAAAATAGGTGGTGAAGGCGTAAATGATCGCGCACAGTAATGTTGACGTCACTTCCGAGGCGAGAACAAGCGAGTTACGATTGAACTGAAATGATCGATGACCATCTTACAATTAGGGGGGGGGGTGTGAAAAACTGGGATATGCTGTGACAGTGTTGAATATATAACGACAGTCGGATATTTGTACATAACGGAGTCAAATAAGCCAACAATACATAGTTATGAGCGCAGTCTAACATTCTTACATTAGTCGCAACCTTACATTCGGAAAGCGTGACATATCCAAACTTGCTGCATAGAACATGAAGCCGCCGGCTATCGTTGGCGCAAAGCTCAGCGGGCTCAACACGAGCATCCAGGTGTAGCTGGAGGGCAGTGCGAGCACAAGGAGTACAACGATATACACACCGTAGTTCCAAATCTGAACGGTTATTTTGAAACAGGCTCAAACATGCACGAGTAAAAAATGATAAGTTATAAGACTAGAGGCATGTGGTACTACATCCTACGCACTACGCAACTACGCATTACAGACTTCATAATATGTACAAATTTAGCAGTAATGTATTTTTGATGTTTGCAGTAGAAAACTTAATTATGGTGTATAAAGTACGGTATATATGATACTTGACTTCCCGATTCGGGGCGTTTCAATGATTATGGCGTCAAGTTCATCATCAAGTTCATTCCATATAATAATAAACGGAAATGGTGTTCGGAAGAAATAAGGTGTTCTTTTTTGATGAGTGTGCTCATTTTCGATTTTTCAAGCCTCATGAAACACAAAATTGTTATTTCACCGTCGTTTGATAGGATTATCCACGAACTGTCTACGAAAGAGAGGAGAACTGTACTTTCTCCCTCAACACCTTCTTTGACCATTGTTTTTGACAGGAAAAAGTTCCCATACCCGTTCATGATGGCGATAGAAGACTGTGGATGTCATCCGGTTAAGTGCAATCGCGACATTCATAATTTCCTGAGCATTGATGGAAAAGTATGTGAGCCTAAATTCATTATAGTGCTTACAGGCATCACTTACAAGTAATCTTACTATTGGCATACTTGACTCCATTCTGTACAAATATCCGGCTGTCACTGTATAAACATATATCTTATTGTTTGGCTTATTTCCAACTACGCACATTTGATAAAATATTCAACCGTGCTTATTTTCTCTAAGTGCAACAGTGGGTGCCAATTAGCGTGCTCCCTCGATCACACGTTGCTCTGCTGTCTGAGACAATACAAACGGAGCGCTCATCACAATCGCCAGCCTAGTCTATGCTAGTCTAGTCGCCAGTCTAGCTATATGCTTCGTTTGCATACAACGTCAGAGAGCTTACATCTTCAAAAATAACCAAAGGCAATACAAACATTTCTTTTCAAAATCGTTCTTTAAAAAAGTCTCTACTCCCCCCGATCAAATATATTCGTTACGGATGGCCAGAAACGTTCAAGGGGCCCAGAATCCGTAACTGGAGGCGAAAATCGCCTCCTTATATAAATACTTATTGTTAGTAGCTCGGCCTCAGAGATTTTGCTGGTCTGACACGTTTCTGCCACAACGAACAAATTGTAAGGATTCTCTTAACGGTTTTTTTCTGTATCTCTAATACGGGCGCCGGAAACCATGAATCGTCGGAGGTTAGATGCACCATTTCCTAATATATTTAGTTCCCCCCTCCGCCCCGCCCACGTCCCCCAAGTTGCCGGTCTCTTATACACGCAATTCTGCTAACGCAAAACAACGGTTTCTGGCCTCCTTTAACATTGTACCACAACGAAATAACTGTTTCGCTGCTCTCTTATTGTTAGGGTTCGCTTACGCAAAGACGATTCGGCTGAACAGACTGTCGCCGAGGGCCGCCAGATACGCGCTGAGGAACGGCGTTACCTGCACGCGATAGAACGTCGCCGACAGTTGGAGGAACAAGTCCTGCAAAGAAAGCTGTAATTACAATGAACATGCTTCCGTAGAAAATAAACACAAAGAATTTTTTGTTTGTTTCTTCGTCCCAACGTAGGAACCAGTCAAAGGAGCTGCGAAACCGTTGTTCCGTAATGCGTGTGTAAGAGACCCACAACTTCAGTCAGTGGAACAATTATATAAGGAAAAGTTGCCTTTTTTCTCACCGTGGATTTTGGCCTCCTTTATCAATATAACGTTATCATATCATGTTTTCCGTCTTACGACGAAGCAGTCAGCAATAGTACTATAGAACTCACACAAACGGATCCTATCAAGAATAGCGTGTAGAACGAATTGCCGTATTTTGCGCGATTACGCAGAATGACGCAGACTTCCACGACGTAGAGCAGCGATAGTGGCGGAATGTAGATGCAGTACACGACGAAAACGATATCGTTGATCGTTATCAACATGACGAACAGTTTGTAAAGTAAAGTATTTCCTCCTCATCAAAGCATCATGGTTTACGGGCACGAATTTCTGCAGTTACTGCAGTGCGTTTGCTCTTCTACACTCCGCCTTTTCAATGCGCTTATTAAGAGTTCAAGGCATACACATAAATAGTAGTATCAGATTGTATTGAACACCATTGAACTTGAAGGACTTGAGAAAAATTGCCCCTCGTTGAGAAAAAGAGTCCGTTAAGTGTTTAATTCGTTCATTTTCTTCAATGTTAAGTATTTCATACTCCATTTAGGAAAGTAAGTTTTATATACTATTCGCCTACCTGACTCCGTTCTGTACAAATATCCGACTGTCACTCTATGGTAAAATCTTATTGTTAGGTTTATTCCCAATTACCTATATTTGCTAAAGTATTCAAATTTTTCACAAACCTATGTCATTTTACAAGCTTTTGAACCTGTACTGAATTGTGAAAAACTTTAATACACTTACAAAATTGAATATACGATGACAGTCGAATATTTGTACAGAACGGAGTCAGATATTCTGACAGTACACTCCAGAGTGGTTTAGAGACTCAAGATTACAGGCTTATTTCATTGTGAAAAAAATGCGCAAGTGTGGGAAAAAAAGTGTAGCATTTTTGATTCGTGTATGTATCGGTTACCGCCCAGCAGGCTATAAGGCCTTGATTCGGGTGTACTTCACTATACTTTATTACTTTATGTGTATGCTGCAGTGATTTTGCTCTTCCACACTCCCTGCCTTTTCAATGTGCTGATTAAGAGTTCAAAAACATTCAAATATCACATCGTTTCTAGACACTTCCTCGTTGTTCAGAGAACAGCAGATGGTGGCGACAGATCTAATTACACCTTCCGTTCTATTAAGAGACCTGGGTTCCTTGTGCACAACCACTCACAAAAAAATAAACCGTCATTTTGAGTATCTTATTCAATGTTTACTGCTGCAGCGTTAAATACCCTCATTTTTTGAACTGAATGTAGTTTCTTGTCACACAGGAGAAATTGAGGGTTATTTTCTCTAGGCCACGTGTTCAGATCACACATGACAGAGCATGCTGCTTTCGCTCGTCTACAGTACCTCATTTGCATACGACTATATAGGATTAATCACAAAGGAATATGCAAATTTTTATACCAACGGAAGTTAAATACATACACTTGAACGCGTTAAAGGAGGCCGGAAACCGTAGTTTCATTCGCAAAAAAAATGTGTTCATAACAAGTGTTTTATGGACCCGCCACTTTTACGTTCAGGGAATACACATAAGCAAATTGTAAACTGACGGTTTTCGGCCCCATTTAACAACAATTTTGCGCAATGAGGTAGAGCCATAACAATAAGATTTGTATATACAACAGCAGTTCAATATATGTACAGAACGGAGCAAACTATTCCAATAGTATGCTCCAAGCAGCGGCGTCTTTGATCGAATCTAGTTGCACTTTATGGTCAAAAATTCTTTAATAGAAAACAAAAATAAATAAACAGGAATAAAGGTTGCTCTGAAAGACCGCGTCCATGTTTTATTGTTTCTGAGCAGAAATCAGCGCTATATGCGAAGTGGTCGTAAATTAATATTATGGTTGAAAGTATGCTTTGCATATATGCATAAAGCCAGAGAGATTCGCAACAGGAAGTTGCCTTCCGACATATTTTGAGCTTCACGCCAACTGTTCGCGTGTGCAACGTGAACCACAGCACTTGTATTGTTTAACCTATTTAGCTCGTAACTAGCTTTCTTTCAATATAATATTTTGACATTTACCCTTGCATATTCTTTATCCTGTAACAGGCTCAGATGCTGTAACTCGTACGGACGCCGGAATAACAATGGGAGCATTCGAGGACGAGTTTGTTGTGGTTGTCGTTGAATACTTCTTCCGAAACAAGAATAATGACAATACCCGTCTACGTAGACTGGCATTGAAGATGAAGAGTAGGATCGGCGGTGCGTACACCTTGCAGTCCATCAGCCACGGAATCTGGGACAGCCCGTAGAAGTTCACGACGGGCGTGCGGTAGAACGCCAGCAGCACCTGAGCTCACAACGCTTTGAATGAGCTCACTGCCGCGGTAGTAATCTCCTTCACTCCGCGAGATGTTCTCTGTGAACTAACAAAGGAATTCCATTTTAATCTTTTTCACCTCAAAGGTCACGGATTGGAGAAGTGATGCCATTATTCCTGATGATGGCCTCATATCGTTTTAGAGCTTGTTGGATTAAAGGAGGTCGGAAACCGTCGTTGCAAAAATTTTTCATAATGAGTGCTTTATTAACCCGCCACTTTCGTGTTTATGGATTACACATAAGCAAATTCCTCGGTAAGCTGACGGTTTCCTGCCTCTTTAACCGATCAGAAGATACATCATCTATAGAGACCGGAATCATCTATTTCTCCACTAGAACGTCTTATTGTCATGTTTTCAGGGCTATTGCCATTAATGTCTCAAAGAAATATTACTTGTTATTAATTGTTGAAAGATGAACCCGTTATGTACCTCGACTGCGCAAAACGGAGAACTGAGGATAACCAGTAAAATTCCAAAATACAGTAGGCGCAGTTCCGCACGGGATACGCTTGTCGCTCTCTTCCGGATGTAGTAGGTGGTAAAGGTATAAATTATCGCACACAGTAATGTTGACGTCACTTCTGAGATGAGAACCAGCGAGTTACGGTTGAACTGAACGGTCGATGAAAACCGTTATCTCGTAGTGACTATAGTGATAGGCATATCTGACACCGTTCTGTAGAAATATCCGACTGTCCATTTCTAATGGTATCTTATTGTTAGGTTTCACTTCAATTACAAAAATTTGTTATACAGTATTCTGTTTTTTGCAAGTTGCACATTATTGTGGGCTAACAATAAGACATAGCTGCTGTCATGGGAAGTTTTTCGAGAGAGGGTCCAAGAAGAGGACGTCCTATAGGGGTAAGTTGGAAGGAGCACTATATTCCTTTCACACGAGAAACGGTGCTATTACTATCTAACCAGGGTTTTTACGATTATGAACTCTTGGCCTCACATTCGGATAGCGTGACGTATCCAGACTTGCAGCATAGTACAGGAAGCCACCGGCTGTCGTTGGGGCGAAGCTCAGCGGGCTCAGCACGAGCATCCAAATGTAGCTGGAGGGCAGTGTAAGCACAAGCGCTATGACAATGTACACAGCGTAGTTCCAAATCTGAACGGTTATTGTGACACAATAAGAAATAGTGAAAGGTTCTAACAATAAGATTCTTGCAATACTTGACTTTGTTCAAGTACAAACATATACAATTAGAATATCTGACTCCGTTCTGTACAAATATCGGACTGTCATCGTATAATTTTTTTTATATAAAAATTAATGTTTTTTTTTTCACAATTCAGTACAGGTTCAAAAGCTTGTGAAGTGACATAGGTTTGTGAAAAATTTGAATGGTTTAGCAAATATGGGTAATTGGAAAGAAACCTAACAATAAGATATCATTATAAATCGACCGTCGGATACTTGTACAGAACGGAGTCAGGAAAGCCAACAGTAATACAACTGCTGTTATGTAATATGTTCACTCTTGCAGTCGGTTTATTCCATACTTGGCCATCATTTTGGAAGTAATTTTTTTTGGAATTTTGGAAGTTTTGGTAGTTCCATACCCGCTCATGATATCGATAACACACGGTGGATGTCATCCGGTTGAGTGCAATCGCAACATTCACAATTTCCTGAGAACTGGCGGTAAAGTATGAGGTCCTAAAACTACAGCAATGTTTACAAACCTCAATTACCTAGTACTTGGGAGGGGGCTGGTCGGTCAGGATTTTGTGACCAAAACCGATCTTTCCCAACATTGTATAAACTAGTAATATCTTTATTACTGGCATACATGACTCCGTTCTATAGAAATGTCCGTCTGTCGCATAATATTCTACCGTATCCATTTTTTAATAGTTAGGCAGTCTAACAAGAGCAAAAAAATGCAATGAACATAAAGAATTTAAATATGTTTCTTTAATTTTGAATATGTATTAAGCGACACACGGACATTTGTATAGAACGGAGTCAGTTATGTCAATGGTAACTTGCGTTTTTTTTAAAACCTTTCTTTGCTTGTATCAAGCTTTCTTTTAAGGTAGTCTTTCGACATCACTCACAAGTGATCTTACAATTAGGATAGGTTTCGTAATGCGACAACGACGGGTGCCAATTACAGATGGCGCGTCGTCTACCACATGTCGCCCGAGGCAATCTTCAAAAAGAAAAGCCTCAAATTTTGAGCGTGTAAACACTCTTTACTGCTTGAGTGTTTGTAACACTCATTTTTTCAACAGTATTACGACATAATCAACATTGAAATAAACGAGTGTTGTAAACACTCAAGCACTATTCAGTCTTATTTGAGGCTTTTTTCAGAGTAAGGCAGTCTAGGTGATTCTCGGCTTAGGAATGACCTAGACTCGTGATGCATGTGATATTTCAATGACATATGAGTAAAATATTGAAGTATTTATAAAATATTTATAAAGTAAAAGTATTTTTAAAAGTGAATGTTCTCCTTACGCAAAGAATATTCGATTGAACAAAGTGTCGCCGATAGCGGCCAAATACGCGCTGAGGAACGGCGTCACCTCTATGCGATAAAACGTCGTCGAGAGTTGCAGAAATAGGTCCTGCAAAAAAGAGAACAACTGCTTGCCGTATCACGATGCAATGCTTCCACCGGTCTACAGTACATAATTTGCAGCGCGCCTTTCTACTAACACAAAATAACAGTTAAAGGAGGCCAGAAACCGTTGTTTTGTGTTAGCAGAGTTGCGTGTATAAGAGACCCGCAATTTCTGTGAGGGAGGCAACTATATAAGGAAATGGTGCTTTTTGCCTCCGAGGAATCACGGTTTCCGGCCCCCTTTAAAGGGATAAAAACTGTTGCTTGTTGGGTTTTTTTTTATCTAACAAGCTAACATTTCCTTATATAGTTGCCCCCTCACAAAAGATGCGTGTCTCTTATACACGCTTTTATGTTAACACACACGATTTCGAAGCTCCTGCAACTTAGAGATCGGTGGAAGTAACACTGCGAAACGCAAGAACGATTTTCCATCAATATCACAGTCTGTCTCACAAGTACGATGGAACTTACACTTACGGATCCTATCAAGAACAACGTGTAGAACGAATTGTTGTACTTCCTGCGATTACGCAGGATGATGCAGACTTCCACGACATACAGCAGCGATAGTGGCGGAATGTAGATGCAGTACACAACGAAATAGACATCGTTGATGGTTATCAACATGACATGTAAAGCAAAGTAATGCTCGTTCGAATCAAGACCTCCTCATTGCTTGCTGATGACGGATTACCGTATGTAGTTTAGAACAAAACACACATCGCAGCATATCACGATATAGTATTGAACAGCATCTAGCTTGCTGCAAAATTGGACAACGATAATGCAAAAAGTAGCATTTTTTTTTTTAAAAATTCGTATGTGTATGCAGTGAGTTTGCTCTTCTACACTCCGCCTTTTCAATGTGCTTATTTCGAGTTCAGGGCAGACAAATATCGCATCATTACTTATATGCAGCATATGTACTTCCTCATCGCGCAGAGAACACTCCGGGCAGCTGGCAACGATATTCTAATTACATCTTCCGTTCAGTTAGGATATGTGAGTTCGTTCTGTACAAATATCAGACATTCGTTCTATTATATTGTAGGATCTTATTGTTATGGTTCTGCCTCAATACATCAATTTGCTTGCAATGCTTATTCGCTTTACAACCTTGTAATGCTACGAAACTAAAAAAATTACAGTGACAAATTTAAATATACAGTGACAGTTAGATGTTTGTACAGAACAGAGTCAGGTATGCCAAGAGTATCTTCTGTACACAATGTCATAGATATAAGTAGATAACGAACACAAAGATCAACCTTTTTTGTATATTGGTGGGCTTGTAAATGAAAATTATGATAATAATGACGTTGTAGCAACAGAACTTTCTAACTTTTTTTCTAGCAATATCGTTCATGATGTATGTACTAAACGCCGTTTCAATATTTTTTCTTACGACCTTGAAAAATTACATCAAGACCTGTTATTATGTCGTATGCATTGCGATCTTGTGATGTATGTTTCGGGATAGCAAAGATAGCCTTGGTCGAGGAATCTGTACTTTGATAATGATAGTGTAGGACTACATTCTCTTATTATTAAAGTGATTCCTGGGTGTGACTGATAGTCCAAAATGGCAACTGCACAAAACCGCTTTTTCAAAATCGGTCACTTGAAGCATCAAGTATTCGTTGCGACCCATGATTTTGACGATAGTCACGTGTTTCTGAAAACGCTCTCCCACGACATCGGTCATAGTAACAGTCGGAAATTGGCCTGCCAAGGGATCCATGTCTCGGGATCGTCCTGACGTCATAGATCATCGTAGATCTAGATGTTGTTGCGGGAACAGATGGTGTATCGTTGATTTCGGTGGTAAAGTGAGCAGGATCGATGAGAGTCCTCATCCGTCATCCTCGTGGACATGAATGGGGTGGCGATTCTCTTATTCTGACAAGTTCACGGACCATTCTATGATCCGAGTTGTGCGCGATACGGCATCTTCATCAATTTCTCCTTCCGCTCCGATGAAATTGATCTGGTTCTTTTCCATGTCCACAGTCTCCCGGACGTCTTCTTCTAAAATACATCGTATTGAGAAGGCGCATGCCGTTGTTGATGCACGCTTCATTAACGGCCCACCTCTCTGGTGTTCTGCCCCTATAGCATAAGGTCCGACAACAGTAGAGAACGTATTCCGCCTTGGCATTCAATTAGCCTGCTACCATCATCCTATATCCTGACTCGGTTCTTCTTAATTCCTCGTCTAGGTCGTCCAGGTAATCTTCATATTCATCGTCCGGATGCCCTACTGTAAACGGTCTGTGGTGGACTATGGTTGTTGTCTAGCCTTTATGCACCCGGGAGAACCATTGATGGACTCCGTCGCGGCCAAGCCATCCCGGTGACACAACCAGCAATCACCAATAATCTTCCAATCTGGGGAGGTGTGGCCTGCCCCCTAATTGTAAGAACACACACACACAACTTGGATGATCACTGTTTTCACTGTGTCTCTATCTCTCACTGGCACACCAAGTGGCGATTAGATTACGAAGAGTGGTGTCGCCGTCTGCAGGATCGTTACGTCATTATCGACTGCAGAGACTCGTATAAAAAAACGTCAGCACCATGCATAAATCATTCATATGCCTCTCTGCCTGTCTCACACATAAGGAAGCTATCTATCAAAATGCTACATATCCTATTACACTACGGATCGGTGCTTACAATTAGCCGATAGCAACGTGTTCGTTTTGCTAGTGAATTTAAGATCAAGATGATTTTCGTAAAGGTGGATGCTTCGGATGAGGAGAATACATTCTCCATCTATTGGATAAAATGTGGTTTTCTTGGTTCTTGTTAGATTAAAAAAGCCTGAAGAGACTCCCTGACATACACTGTTTAGTCCAACCTCAAACTGGACGTGCTGTATTTTCTTTTTGCAAGTTCTTTATCCCGTAACATATTCAGATGCTATAACTAAAACTGGCGCTGGAATAGTAACAACGGGCGCGTTCGAGGATGAGTTTGTGGCTTTCGTCGTATCCTTCTTCTTACAAACGAACAATGACATCACTCGTCGACGCAAGCTGGCGTTGAAGATGAAGAGTAGGATCGGCGGTGCGTACACCTTGCAGTCAATCAACCAAGGGATCTGCGATAGACCGTAGAAGTTCACGACTGGTGTGCGATAGAAGGCCAGCAGGACCTGAGCCATCACACATAGTTTAATGATCGCCTGTTTAATGTTCGTCGTATACATATAAACTCAAAAGAATTACGACAACGGACAATGAAATATGCAAATTTCAATCCTGTAGTCTATGGGCACCTTTAAAGGAGGCCGGAAAACCATCATTTCATTCGCAAGAAAAAGTGTTCATAACGAATGTTTTATTGACTCGCCACTTTTGTGTTCAGCGAATACACATAAGCATATTCCTCCTTTAAAGGAGGCCGGAAACCGTCAGTTCACCGAGGAATTTGATGATGTGTATTCCCTGAACACAAAAGTGACGGGTCAACAAAACACTCGTTATGAGCACATTTTCTTACGAATGAAGTGACGGTTTCTGGCCTCCTTTAAAGGACTGCAATTTTTGTGAGCGGGGCAACTATACAAGGAAACAGTGATTTTTGCCTCAGAAGAATCACGGTTTCTGGCCCCTTTGATATTTAAACTAAGATGAAACCGTTTTGTGGTAACAAGGAGTACCTCGAGTGCGCAAAACGGCGAGCTCAGAATAACCAGCAGAATCCCAAAGTACAGTAGACGCATTTCCGCACGGGATACGCTTGTCATCCTTTTTCGAATGTAGTAAGTGGTGACACCATAGATGGCCGCACACAGTATTGTTGTCGCCACTTCTGTTTCGAGAATCAGCGAATTACGGTTGAACTGAACAATCAAGCACTTGAAAAGAGCGATGGAATTTAAATGAGTATTTTAAACGCTCCTGCACTATTGATACTTTTTTCTTACTGAGAAGGACAGTGACAGTGCTATTTGACTATACAGCGACAGTTGGGAGCATTTGTGGACAATTAAATGCGCTGCGAGTGTGCCGTGGTCGGCCAAAGACGAGATGGCGTGACGAATTTACCGAGGACCTTAGCCCAACGTTTCTGAGATGCCCTATCGTTGATGTTCCCCGATGGAAGAGTGTTATCGCCCGCCGAAGAACCCTTCTG